>CAUYQU010077873.1:0-17459 GCA_963574635.1 Cheracebus regulus | reverse complement strand
CATTCTGATTTCGGGTGTTCTCAGCCTTTTTGCACTGGTTTCTTCCCATTTTTGTGGATTTATCCACCTGTTGTCTTTGTAATTGCCGACTTTCAGATTGGGTCTCTGAGTGGACGTCCGGCTTGTTGGTTATGAAGTTTTTTTCTGTTTCTTAGTTTTCCTTTGGCAGACGCCCCTTCCCCGCAGAGCTGGGCCTTCCCGGGTTCAGCTGTGTTTGCTCTCAGTCCTCAGTGCTTCCAATTGCTGTTCACCTTGTAGGGATGGGACCAGTGGAGCCCAACTAAAAGCGCACCCAGTCTTGTTTACTCCGCACCAAGAAGTGCCGCGCCAGCCAAAAGAGTTGCGCTAGTGACTCATGTGGCTCCTTCACCGGGAATCTCCCAGTTTGTGGGCATCAAAAATCCGTCTGCAATTGCGGCATCCACTCACTCTCTGCACTTTCACTGGGAGCTACAATCCTGAGCTGCTGCTATGTGGCCATCTTGGATCTCTCTCCCCCGGTTAAATTTTGTATTTTTAGTGGAGAGAGGGTTTCACTGTGTTGACCAGGCTTGTCTCAAACTCCTGACCTCAGGTGATCCACTCAAGGATGGTCTCGATCTCCTGATCTCAGGTGATCCACATCCCAAAATGCTGGGTTTACAGGTGTGAGCCACCACACCCAGTCTTGTTCTTGTTTCTTAAGGTGGCGTAAGAGGAGGTAGAACAAGATGGCTGAATAGAAGCCTCCTCCAATGTTCTCCCTCCCCCACAAGGCCACCAATTTAACAACTATCTACACAAAAGAAGCACCCTAGTAAGAACCAAAAATCAGGTGAGCTCTCCCCAAATCTGGTTTTTACTATATATTGCTGAAAGAAGCACTCAGGAGGGTAGGAGAGATAGTCTTGCATTGCTGATGTCACCTCTCCCCCATCCTCTGGCAGCAGCTGCCTGGTGCAGAGAATCTGTGCACTTGGGAGAGGGAAAGCACAGCATTATGAGACATTGCATTGAATTCAGTGGTGTCCTATCATAGCCAAACTAGGCTGAACTCAGCTGACGTCTGCTAATGGCGGGAGCAAGAGGGGAATTGTCTTTCCAAGTGGTTGGAATGCTAGTTCCAGCAAGCCTCTCACCATGGACTAAAGTGCTCTGGGGTCCTACATAAACCTAATGGGCAGTCTAGACCACAGGGACTGCAACTCCTAGGCAATGCCTATGGCTGAACTGAGCCCAGAGCCAGTAGACTGGAGGTGCTTGCAACTGAGACACCAGCCAGGATGGCTAAGAAAGTGATTGCACTCCCCCTCCCCCAACCCCAAGGTGTACAGCTCACAGCTCCAAGATACCTCTTCCTTCTGCTTGAGGAGAGATAGAAGAGTAAAGAGGACTTTGTTTTGCATCTTCAATACCATCCCAGCGATAGTAGAATAGGGCAACAGTCAGAGTTTTGAATTCCCTTGGAATATATTTCTACACATATCCTGGATCAGAAGATAACCTACTGCCTTGAAGGGTAGGACCCAGTTTTGGCAGTACCCATTGCATGCTAACTAAAGAGTCCTTGGGCCCTGATAACCAGCAGCAATACTTAGGTAGTACACCATGGTCCTTGAGTGAAACTTTAAGACTTGTTGGTTTCAGGTGAGACTCAGCACACTGGCTGTGATGGCTATGGGAAGAAACTCCTTTTGCTTGAGAAAAATGTACATCTCCTTCTCCTCCTCCTCTTCCTCTTGCTTCTCCTCCTTCTCTTCCTCTTTCTCCTCCTCCTCTTCCTCTTTCTCCTCCTCCTCCTCCTCCTCTTCCTTCTTGGTGGGGCCATCCCAAAGGGCAGAAAAGTTTATTGGGCAGCAGCTGGAAATCAGTGATGGGACTTGGCCACATGCTCATCCTTCTTGATGACATAGAAGTTGGAAGAGCCCTTGGTGGCATTGATGAGCTCATCTTCCAAGAACTTAGCAATGGTTTTGATGTTAAGGAAGCCTCACAAGTGCCTGTGCACAGCAGCCGGATGGCTTGATTCATGCTGTGCAGGGGGGACACATCCACAGTCTGTTGTCTCATGGTCTTGGCTCGCCCAGTGCATGTGGAGACCTCCCAGGGATCACTGTTGATGGCATTCACCGAGACTTGAAGAGTGTTCTCACTCTTGAGCAGGTGGATGAGCTCGAAGGCATGCTTGACATTGTGCATGGTCATAGGCTTCTTGTCATGGTTGTGGCCATGCATCATCATGGAGTTAGTGAGGTGCTCCACAATAGGGCACTGTGTTTTGTGGAAATGCTTGGCAGCACACCGCCCTGCACTGTGAGGCAGGTAGTTAGCATACTTTCTGACTGCAATGTAATCCTGCAGGGAAATATCATTGATCTGCACATCATCAGTGCTCTACTTCCCAAAGAGCTGATGTTGGGGGTCTCTGCCACCTCTGGTGCTGCTGTCCCACTTGGTCATCCTGAGGGCACACCCTGAGCATCTCTGTTGCATGGCATGGGCCACATACCACCCTGGCACAGGCAGGAAGAGCTTTTAATTATACTTCTAATTCACCAAGCACAAAAGGGAACTTTTTCTTATACCTTAGGTACCAGCTCAGTCACAGGGGGATTACAGCACCAAACTGGCTCTTGAGTTCCCTGATTCCATGACTGGTCTCTTGGATGGCATTTCTGGGCCTGTCCTGGACCACTGGGGAGCCCAGTGCCCTGAAGGGTGAGTCCCAGGCCAGGCAGCATTCACCACAAACTGACTGAAGAGCCCTTGGGCCCTAAGGGAACATGGGTGGTAGCCTGGCAGTATTCCCATGGACTGTGGTGGCCACAGGGTGAGGCTACTCTGCCTGTGGAAAGTAGAGGGAAGAGTGGGAAGCAGTGCATCTTTAGGTTTGAGTGCCAGCTCAGCCACAGTACAGTAAAACACCAGGTAGATTGCTAAGGTATTTGACTCTAGTCCCTGGTCCTGGGATGGCACCAATGGACCCACCTGGGGCCTGAGGGAACTTACCATGTTGAAGGAAAGAATATAAGCCTAGTTGGCTCCACCACCTGCTGACCAAAGAGGTCCAGGCTCTTGAATGAAGATAGGTGGTAGCCAGATAGTGGTGGTCTTGGGTAAGACCCAGTGCTGTGCTGGATTTGGGTCTGAACCAGCACAGTACCAGTGCTGGTGGCCACATGGGTGCTTGCGTCACTACACCCCCAACTCCAGGTGGCTCAGCACAGAGAGAGAGAGAGAGAGAGACTCCATTAGTTTGGGAGAAAGTAAGGAAAGAGAACAAGATTCTCAGAACTGCTTGAACTCAGGTGGTGGAGTTTGCAGTGAGCTGAGATCATGTCACTGCATTGTAGCCTGGGTGAGAGAGCAAAACTCTGTTTCAAAAAGAAAAGAAATAAAAATTTAAAAAATTAATTATACTACAGAGCTATAGTAACCAAAATGGCATGGCACTTGCATAAAAACAGACACATGGGTCAATGGAACAAAATAGAGAACCCAGAAACAAATCTATTAATCCTACAGTGAACTCATTTTCAATAAAGGTGCCAGGAATATATACTGGGGAAAAGACAAGCTCTTCAAAAACTGGCACTGAGCAACCTGGATATCCACATGCAGAAGAGTAAAACTAGACTGCTTTCTCTCACCAGATAGAAACGCCAAATCAAAATGCATTCAAGACTTACATCTAAGACCTCAAACTATGAAATGACTACAGAAACCATTGGGGAATATCTCCAGTTTGTTGGTTGGGCAAAAATTTCTTGAGTAGTAATCTACAAGCATAGGCAACCAAAGCAAAAATGGGATCATATCAGTTAAAATACTTCTGCACAGCAAAGGAAACAATTTACAAAGTGAAGAGACAATGCAAAGAGTGAGAGAAAATATTTGCAAACTATCCATTTTGAGATATCATCTCATCCTAGTTAAAATGGCTTATATCCAAAATACAGGCAATCACAAATGGTGGTGAGGATGTAGAGAAAATGAAACCCTTGTACACTGGTGGTGGGAATGTAAATTAGTGCAACCACTATGGAGAACAGTTTGGAGGTGCATCCAAAATCTAAAAATAGAGCTATCATATGATCTAGCAATGCGGCTGTGCATGTATATCCAAAAGAAAGGAAATCAGCATATCAAAGAAATATCTGCACTCCAATATTTGTTGCAGCACTGTTCACAATAGGTAAAATTTGAAAACAATCCAAGTGTGCATCAACAGATGAATAGAGAAAATGTAACACATATACACAATATAGCACTATTCAGCCATAAAAAAGAATGAAATCCTGTCATTTGCAACAACATGGATGGAACTGGAGATCACTATGTTGAGTGAAATAAGCCAGACACAGAAAGACAAACATCACATCTTCTCACCCATTTGTGGAATCTAATAATCAAAACAATTGAACTCCTGGAAACATAGAGTAGAAGGATGATTACCGAGGCTGGAAAACAGAGAGGGGGTGGGAACAACAGGGGGCAGGTAGGAATGATAAATGTGTACAAAAAAATGGAAAGAATGAGTAAGAGCTACTATTGGATAGCACAACAAGGCGACTATAGTCAATAATAATTTAATTTTACATTAAAAAATAACTAGAACAGTATAATTGTTTTGTTTGTATAATAACACAAAGAATAAAATGCTTGAGGGGATGAGTACCCTATTCTCCATGATGTGATTATTATACATTGAATGCCTGTATTGAAAATTCTCCTCTACTTCATATATACATGTACTACCTATCTACAAAAACTTTAAAAAAAAGAATGGAACCACAAAAAACCCAGAATAGCCAAAGCTGTCCTAAGTGAGAAGAGCAAAACTGGAGGAATCACATTACCTGACTTCAAATTATACTACAGAGCTACAGTAACCAAAATGGCGTGGTACTGGCATAAAAACAGACACATAGATCAGTAGAACAGAGCAGAGAACCCAGAGATAAATCCACACATCTACGGTAAACTCATTTTTGACAAAGTTGCCAAGAACATACATTAGGGAAAGGATAGTCCCTTCAATAAATGGTGCTGAGAAAATTGGATATCCTTATGCAAAAGAATGAAACTAGATCTCTATCTCTTGCCATTTACAAAAATCAAAGAAAAATAGATTAAAGGCTGGGAGTGGTGCCTCATGCCTGTGAGGCCAGGGTGGGCCAATCACTTGAGCTCAGGAGTTTGAGACCAGCATGGGTAACATGGCAAAAACCCATCTCTATAACAAAATATAAAAATTAGTTCAGCATGATGGTACACAGTAGTCCCAGCTAATGGGGAGGCTAAGGTTGGAGGATAGGTATGCGATAGTCCCAGCTACTGGGGGACGCTAAGGTTGGAGGATTGCTAGAACCCAGGAAGTTGAGGCTACAGTGAATCATGAGCACGCCATTGCACTCCAGCCTGGGTGACAGAGTGAGATTCTGTCAAAAAAAAAAAAATTAATTAAAGGCTTAAATCTAGGATGGGTGCATTGGCTCACACCTGTAATCCCAGCACTTTGGGAGGCCGAGGTGGTGGATCACTGGAGGCCAGGAGTTTGAGACTAGTTTGGCCAACATATTGAAACACGTTCTCTACTAAAAATATATATAAAAAAAAAGTAGTGGGGCGTGGTGGCATGCACCTGTAATCCCAGCTACTCTGAAGGCTGAAGCGAGAGAATTGCTTGAACCCAGGAGACAGAGGCTGCAGTGAGCCAAGAGCTCACCACTGCACTCCAGCCTGGGTGACAGAGGGAGATTCTGTCTCAAAAACAAACAAACAAAGACAGCAAACAGGTATATGAAGAGGTGCTCAACATAATTGATCATCATATAAATGCAAATAGAAAAAAAAGGCTTAAAAAATCATATAAACATTCTCCAGGACATCACACTGGGCAAAGATTTCTTGAGTAATACCCCACAAGCTCAGGCAACCAAAGCAAAAATGGACAAATGTGATCACTTCACAGTGAAAACTTTAGTACAGCAAAGAAAACAATCAACAAAGTGAAGAGACAACCCAGAATGGGAGAAACTATTTGCAAGCTACACTGTTTATCTGACAAGTAATTAATCACCAGAATAATAAGGAGCTCAAACAACTGTATAGGAAAAATTCTAATAATCCTATTAAAAAATGGGCAAATGATCTGAATAAATATTTCTCAAGATAGCAAACAGGGGCTTGGCATGGTGGCTCATGCCTGTAATCCCAGCACTTTGGGAGGCAAAGGTGGGCAGATCACTCAAGGACAGGAGTTTGAGACCAGCCTGGCCAATATAGTGAAACCCTGTCTCAATTAAAAATAGATCATTAGCTGGGCGTGATGGCCGGTGCCTGTAATCACAGCTACTTGGGAGGCCAAGGCTGGAGAATCACTTGAACCGGGGGGACCAAGGTTGTATGAGCTGAGATCACGCCACTGCCCTCCAGCCTGAGCAGCAGAGACTCCATCAAAGAAACAAAGAAAAACAGCAAACAGGTATATCAAACGGTGCCCAACACAATTGATCATCAGAGAAATGCAAATCAAAACTACAATGAGATACCATCTTAGCCCAGTTAGAATAGCTTCTATCCAAAAGCCAGGCAATGATAAATGCTGGTGAGAATATGGAGAAAAGGGAATCCTCGTACACTGCTGGTAGGAAGGTAAATTAGTATAACGCACTCTGGAGAACACTTTAGAGGTTATTCGACAAACTAAAAATACAACTACCATGCCATTTCAGCGATCCTACTGCCAGGTGTGTGTACCCAAAAGAAATCAGTATATTGAAGAGATATATGCACTCCTAGTAGCACTAGTCACAATAGCCAAGATTTGGTGGCAACCTCAGTGTCCATTGACAGATGAACGAATAAAGAGATGTGCTGTATATACACAATAGAGTACTATTCAGACATCAGAAAAGATGAAATCCTGTCAGTTACAACAACATGAATGGAACGGGAGATTATTATGTTAAGTGAAATAAGCCAGGCACAGAAAGACAAACTTTGCATGTTCTCATTTATTTGTGGAAGCTAAAAATTAAAACAATCAAACTAATGAAGATAGAAGAAGGATGTTTACCAGAGGCTGGGAAAGGTAGTGAGGAGTGAAAAGAAAATGGGGATGGTTAACAGGTACAAAAAAATTGAATGAATAAGACCTAGGATTTACCAGCACGATAGGATGACTATGATCACAAATTATTTAATTTTACATTTAAAAATAAGTAAAAGAGGATAATTGAATTGTTTGTAACACAAAGGATAAATGCTTGAAGTGATGGATACTTTATTGACCCTTATGTGGTTATTACAATTTGCATGCCTGCATCAAAATATTTCCTGGAAACCATGAATATACACACCTACTGTGTACCCACACAAATTAAAAGTGAAAAAAAAAAAAAAGCTGGGCATGGTGACTGATGCCTGTAATCCCAATACTTTGGGAGGCCGAGGTGGGTGGATCATAAGGTCAGGAGATAGAGATCATTCTGGCTAACATGGTGAAACCCGTCTCTATTAAAAATAAAAAAAATTATCTGGGTGTGGTGGTGCGTGCCTGTAGTCCCAGCTATTTGGGAGGCTGAGGCAGCAGAATCGCTTGAACCTGAAAGGTGGAGGTTGCAGTGAGCTGAGATTGTGCCACTGTTCTCCAGAGTGGGTGATACAGTGAGATATATGTCTCACACACATACACACACACACACACACACACACACACACACACACACACACAAAGAAAAAATTAGACCAAGTGAAAAAAGATAGGATAATAGGTTTTTGACTTGAGATATTCTTTATTCTTTTTTAAAGTAGGCGTTTGCAGCTATAAATTTTCTTCTGAACACTGCTTTTGCTACATCCATTAAGTTTTGCTATGCTTTATTTTGATTCATCTTTGTCTGAAAGTATTTTCTAATTTCTCTTGTAATTTCTTCCTGGAACAATTGTAAGTTTTTCAAATGATTTTGTTATTAATTTCTACTTTAATTCCACTGTGGTAAGAGACAATACTTTGTATAATTTCAATTATGAAAAAAATATTACCGAGATTATGTTTTTGGCCTAACACAACTCTATCCTGGAGAATACACTGTGTACACTTGGGAAGCATGTACATTCTGCTGTTGTTGGGTGGTGTGTTTTGTATACATCCGTTGGGTGTTGATTTATGGGATTCCTTCAAATCTTCTAATTTATTATTTATTTTCTGTCTGGTTGTTTTATTCATTATTGAGATTGGAAAATTGAAGTCTCCAGCTATTATGATTGTATAATTATCTATTTTTCCCTTCAATTCTGGCCGTGTTTGACATATTTTGGGGCTTTATTGGTAGGTGGTATATGTTTGTAGCTGTGTTCTTGACAAGGTGATTTTTTATTTTTATATAACATCCTTCTTTTTTTTTGTCTGTTATAACAATGTTTGTCTTAAAATCTAGTTTGTCTGGTATCAGTATAGCCTCTCCAGCTCTCTATTGGTTTCTGTTTGCCTGAAATTCTTTTCCCATTTTCTTTCCTTCTTTCTTTTTTTCCCCTCCCTCCCTCCCTTCCTACTTTCCTTCCCCCCTCTTCCCTCCCCTCCCCTCCCCTCCCCTCCTCTTCCTTCCCTTTTTCCTTTCCTTTCCTTCCCGGACAGGGCCTTACTGTGTCACCCAGGCTGGAGTACAGTGGCATGATCTCGGCTCACTGCAACCTCCACCTCCCGGGTTCAAGTGATTCCCCTTCCTCAGCCTTGAGAATAGCTAGCTGGGATCACATGTGTGTACCACCATGCTCCACTGATTTTTGTATTTTTAATAGAGACAAGATTTTGCCATGTTGGTTTGGCTGGTCTCCAACTCCTGGCCTCAAGTGAAATGTCTCCCCTGGCCTCCCAAAGTGCTAGAAGTACAGGTGTGAGCTGCTGCTCTTGGCCTTACCCTCTTCTTTCTGTTCCTGGGATACCCATTATGTGTATATTGGCACACTTGAAAGCATCCCATAGATCTTTTGTTTGTGTGTTTTTAAAAAATTTTAAAGCCTCTCAAAGTGTGGTCCTAAGGCCAGAAGCATTAATGTCTCCAGGGAAGTATTTAGAAATGTAAATTCTCAAGTTCTACCCCAGATATCCTGTGGAAACTGGGAATGAGGCCCAGAGATCTGTGTCTTAACAAGCCCTCGGCTGGGCATGGTGGCTCATGCCTGTAATCCTAGCACTTTGGGAGGCCGAGGTAGGCAGATTGCCTGAGCTCAGGAGTTCGAGTCAGCCCTGGCCAACATGGTAAAATGCTGTCTCTAGTAAAAATACAAAAATTAGCCTAGCTTGGTGGCATGCGCTTATAGTCCCAGCGACTAGGAAGGCTGAGGCAAGAGGATTACTTGAACTCAGGAGACAGAGGTTTCAGTGAGGGAAGATCATGTCACTGCATTCCAGCATGGGCGACAGAGTAAGATTCTGTCTCAAAAAGCAAAACAGCCTTCTACGCAATTATGATGCATGGTAATGTTTGAGAACCAATGATTTAGACACTTTTGAGTTTACTGATTTAGTCTAGCCATGTGTTTTTTTCTTCTCTTTTTTTTTTGAGACAGAGTTTCCCTCCTTTTTGCCCAGGCTGGTGTCCAATGGTGCTATCTTGGCTCACTGCAACCTCTGTCTCCTGGGTTCAAGTGATTCTTCTGCCTCAACCTCCTGAATAGCTGGGATTACAGGCACCCGCTACCAAGCCCAGCTAATTCTTTGTATTTTTAGTAGAGACAGGGTTTCACCATGTTGGCCAGCCTGGTCTCGAACTCCTGGCCTCAAGTGCCTTCCAAAGTGCTAGGATTACAAGTGTGAGCCACAGTGCCTAGCCTTAGCCATGTGTTTTTCAATTAATTCAGAGAGGCTGCCAGATAAACACATTATTAAAGGGTATGTATGTAAAAATGTAGTTGTGACTAGTTACTGTGGTGGCCCAGTGGAGAAGCACTGAACACAGAAATTCATCCTAAAGCTGGAACAGTGTAAGCATTAGTTTCAAACTGAGGTGGAAAAAAGACCTTGTGTCTCTGATGGTTTGAACAAAGGAGATGATGAGATAGCAGGGTGGGTGGATGTGTGGTCTTGAACAACTTTCTCTGTGGACTGAGAATAATTCATTTCTACTCTAGTCCCTAGATACAATGCCTTGTGGCTGAGTCAAATAGACTTTTGTCTTTATTAGGATGGAAATATTTGTGAAAGCAATTATGAAGCAAGTATATATAATTTATCATTTAGTGTAAAAAATTTTATATTTATAATGAACAATTTATAATGAACAAAAAAATTATAATGAACAATTTCAAATATAAACAAAAGTAGAGAGATTGTATCATAAATCTCTATTAATTTATTATCCAACTTTTGAGTTGATCGGTGTGAGGACCAAATAAGATGTGTATGTAAAGCCCTTAGCATACAGCCTTACTCTCAACAGTCCTTCAATAATCTTATGCAAGATGTCTCTGTGGCTTGCTAACCCAGAATTATGCAGGGAAGGGAATTCAGGAATATGTAGTTTACAGTTTACCTAAGTTGAAACAATACAAAAGCACCACACTGAGTCTGTTTCAGTTATTTATTACTATGCAACAAACCACTCCCAAACTCATAGCTTCAAAAGTAACAATTATTTATTTAGTTTATGGATATGCAATTTGGGAAGGGCTCATCTGTGCTCCATATGGCATCAGCTAGGATGGCTCCAAAGAATGGTCAGAGGCTGGCTGGGGACTGGATTCATCTGAATGCTTGCTGAGTACCCTGACTGGTTGTTGATGCTGGTTGTCAGCAGGAAGAGCTAGTGCTCTCTATGTGATAGAACCAGACAGAAACTTCAATATGAGACGGGGTGTGTGTGTGTGTGGGGAGAAAGAGGGGGTAGGGGGGAGAGAGAGAGAGAGAGAGAGAGTGAGTGACTTTTGGTTGTTATTTTGAGAGAGTCTCATTCTGTTGCCCAGGCTGAAGTGTAGTGGCGTGATCTTGGCTCACTGCAACCTCCAGCTCCCAGGTTCAAGAAATTCTTGTGTCTCAGCCTCCCGAGTAGCTGGGATTACAGGCATGTGCCACCACACCAGGTTAATTTTTGTATTTTTAGTAGAGACAGGATTTCTCTATTTTGGCCTGGCTGATCTCCAACTCCCGACTTTAGATGATTTGCCTACCTCAGCCTCCCAAAATGCTGGGATTATAGGTGTGAGTCACCACGCAGGTGAGAGTTAGTTTTTTTATTCTGGTTCTGCCATTTACCAGCTAATAGTCATTTTAAGCAGGCCATTTATTCTTTCTGAACCTCAGTTCTCAAATTTTAAGTCATGATTTAGTTTGGGGTTGTCCAGAAGACCCTAAAATAATGAGTGCAAGTAGTCCCTTTGGGAGCAAATTCCAGGACATATCAGAAGGGAGCTGGGAAGTGATACAGGGAAAGGAAAGAAGCTGGTAAAATGTACTTAAGCAAGTGACCACTGTGGGCAGTTGCAGCTTAAAACTCCTTGGGGACAACACTGTAGAATTGACATCGCAGAGTTTTCTCATCCAAGGGTTAAGGGAGCTGGGGTATTTATAAGTATTTGTATATCAACTGCAGTCAGTAATTAGTTGAAGACTCTGAGGGGCATTAATTTCCTACTACTGTTGGCCTGGTGTGTTCCCTGCCTGCAGGTGGAAAATACCTTCACACAAAGAGATATAGGTGCTGGTGGAAGAAAATTAAGGAGGCTTGACTGAAAATAATGACAGCTGAAAGGATATGAATAGGGCACTGACAGGGTCTGTTACAGAGGATAACGGTTGTTTTCTTAAAGTTGTTGCATATTTAAATGAGATGATATACAAAAGATCCATTCCTGGTGTGAGAGCTTCTCTCCTTGCTTTCACAACCACCACAACAGCATTCAGGAGAGGCCCTCAGGGTTCCTGGACCTTTTCCAACACTCCCCACACGACCAATGTTAGCTCCCTAAAAGGCAATCTCCAGACATGGCATTAATATAAATAGATTACTTACCTTCCTCAATGGACTTCAGAGATTCTATTAAATTCTGCCTACATCTCTACTAACCTGCCACTTTATAGCGCACTGTTGTTTACATAAGGCTAGCTACATCCTTTAATCTTACTCAAGCTCCCACCTCCTTCAGACACTATCATACCCGCCTTCCTTCCCCGCGCACACCCCCATGCATTCTGGAACTCGTGGTCTGGTGAGTGTTATTCAAGAATGACTACAAACCCACGTTACTATGACATTGTACTCCTACTTGTGTAGTCATTTGTTAATTAATTCTACATTTTAGAAGGTTTTTGAGTAGGGAAGTAAAATAATCCAACGTTTGGGAACATTTTCTTGTGCAGGATTGGAGGAGGACGGGAAAGAGGGAAAAAGCATTGTGTGTGTGTGTGTGTGTGTGTGTGTGTGTGTGTGTGTGAGAGAGAGAGAGAGAGAGAGAGAGCGAGATTACAACTATCTGTCTTGAGGCATTCGAGGTAGGAGGACCTGACTAGGCATTAAACGTAGTGACGATAAACGAAGGGACCCGTAAGAAAGGGGCAAAGAGGTGTATCTTAATAAAATAACGACTTGCTGTCGGAGGACTCGGGTCTCAGTACAGGCTGCCACTGTAAGCTTGCAATATTCCTCGAGCCTTTCTCCAAGAGTAAGACAGGAAGGCTCTGCCTTGCAAGGGTACAGTATGGAGCTGGGGGACTGCGCCGGCAGTGCGCTGAGCAGCATCCCTGCGACAGGATGAGAGCGCCAACCCTGTTTGCTCTCACAGTAAGAAAGAGGTGGGGTAGACAATAGCATCTTCACCCCAGTAGTTGCCATAAGTAGTGATGATAAGAATCCAGCACGTCGTAGGTATCAGTATCAGTCCGCCATCTCCGCTTGCTACCACGCCGGGAGGTACCCAGAGGAGACTGCCCCGACTGGCAAGTCCCGCGCCGGGGTTCCCGGGCCACCCTCACGCGTTCCCTACAGCCGTGCGCTGTTGCCAGGGCCCGGGCACAGCCTAGCTCCTCTACGGACCAACGGCAGCACGGCTTGGGCACCGCCCAGCTTCACCGAGAGCCAATGGAGGCGCGGCGCGGGCACCGCCCTGATCCTGCGCGGGCCAATAGCAGCGTGGCCCGGAGCAGGGGCCGCCCCGGCTTGGCGGGGAGGCGGGGAGGCGGCCACTGGCTCCGCCCCGCTCCCCTCTGACCCGGTGTCTGGTCTCTCCATCTTCCTGTTCCAAACCACGTGGACGCGTCGGGGCTGTGGGAGGCAGCCCGGACCGCCGCCGTCGGTGTCGCCTCCACCACCACCTCCGGGGTCACGAGTCCCGAGTCTGTCCGAAATCTCCGCTCTCGGGCTGCCCACTTCTCTGCGGAGGGCACGCACATGGCGACTCAGGCGCACTCCCTCAGCTACGCGGGGTGCAACTTCTTGCGCCAGCGTCTGGTCCTGTCCACCCTGAGCGGGCGCCCAGTCAAAATCCGGAAGATTCGGGCCAGAGACGACAACCCGGGCCTCCGAGGTAACTTGGAGTGGGCGGCGCGCGGCGTAGGCGCGGGGGCAGAGGGGAGACGGAGCTGAGGTCCTGGGGGCCCGCGCGGCGTTGGCTGAGGGGCTCGGTGTCCTGCGAGCGCGTCGGGGAAGGCAGGTGGCGGGTCGTTTCCAAAGCCGAAAGCGCACAAACGGAGGGGGAGGCGGGGTCGGGGCCCGAGGGGAGCGCTCAGCTGCGCTCTGCGCTCGGCGTCTCCCGGGCGCTGGTAGTAAACATCTGCACGTTTTCCGGGTTTACGTGCAGCAGCAAATCCCTGGCGTTGCCCCCTAGCTTTCCTTCAGTCCCTCTTGCCCTCACCGTAAACCTCTCAAAGGAAAAAAAACAGTTTGTTGGACCGAAATATGATGAATGAGCCAAGGGAGAGATATTGGGAGAGAAAAGTACCTCGGGTTGGTTCTCAGCCCTGTCTCAAAGCAGGTCTCAGAAGCAGCTGCCCCCTTGGACACCGGCTGTTTCTGTCGCCATGATTTCTCGGCTGCCCTCACACTTGTCCTTGGGTGTGGATAAATTTTTAAAATTCTGTGTTTGTTTTCAGCCGTGACTGTGATTGCTGTGCGCAGGACAAGAGCTTTGAGAGAGATTTTTAACAGTCATGGGCCTAATTGCCTTGACTTTAGAAAAGGGGTTGGTGACAAGCGCTAAACTGCAGGCTTCCAAGCCCACTTTTTGCTCTACAAAGGTACCTTAAAAAAAAAAAAAAAGACTCCATTTAAATCCACATCGCTTAAATGGCGCGGGTTTTCAGTTGGCCCTGGTTTACACCTAGCCCCCTAAAATGAGATACATGCATTTAAAAGCACCTGACTGGTGGTTATCCCAAGTTGGGAGAGTAAGTAGTCAGGAGAAAAGTTTCCCCTTCAACCTGTCTGTAAGTTGAAGGAGAGTGATTGTGGTTGGTCCTGGCAGCTTCCTGGGTGGTGCTGATGTGTTTCATTTTGCACTGGTTCTTGTTTTATCATCTGTCTGAATGAATTTTGTTTGGATAGTTAGATCTCTGCCTCTCTTGGGTGGTGATTGGTTGCACATAATGGGCAGGAGATGCCATGCCATCAATGGAGTTAGAAGGTTAGGAAGGAAAGAACCAGAATATCCTAGGTACAGTGGTGAGAAACCTAGTGATGGTAGGAAGAACTTGTGTTGGTGGTTCCTGTCCTCTCTCTCCTGCTCAAAAACATTGAGAAAGTTAAGGAGAGACCACAATGGTTTATGCCACGACTTTTCCACTTAGTTGGACCCTTGGACAAAGTGTTTGCTTGATTGCTCTGTGGCATTCTCAGCCAGCTCTCCATCCACTTTACCCCCAGGTTAGCTCAGAGAACTTGACGCTATCTGGATATAGTAATAAGATGGGCTTCTGTTTTCTATAAACAGTAGGCATAGCCTTTTCTTTCTTTCTTTTTTTTCTTAAAGAGAAATGGAAGTATCGCCTGGAAACCTGGGCTTTCTAAAAGGAATTTAGTTCTGTTTAGGGATTTTTCTCTTGACAAGTGGACTCCAATTTAATATTTAATGTTCCAAAAGATGCTGCTGCTTCTCTCCCTCCACTGTATGTGAGCATCTCTTCAAAGCATCTTGCACATATGAGCTACCGTTTCTTCCAAGAATAGGCCTTGGCTACTGGGCACTTTCTTGAAAGGGTGTCAGACGCTGATGCCTGTGGGATGTAGAACTGTTTGACGGTAGGTGTGCTGGTATTTTATAAGGAGCGTTACTGTAGAGCATTATTTGCCTTATCTGGTTCATATACCAGGGGAAGAAAGAGACTCTTAATTATTTGTACATCCTGTGTTGGCTTCTGGGCCTCAGAAACCTTGTAGCTGTTTGTCTGCTTAATTTCTATCTTTTTTTTTTTTTTGAGATAGTCTCACTCTGGAAGGTTGGAGTGCAGAAGTGCGATCTCTGCTCACTGCAACCTCCGCCTCCTGGGTTCAAGCGATTCTCCTGCCTCAGCCTCCCGAGTAGCTGGGATTACAAGTGCCTGCCTTCATGCCCAGCTAATTTTGTATTTTTAGTAGAGACAGGTTTTACTATGTTGGCCAGGCTGGTATCAAACTCCTAACCTCAAGTGATCTGCCTGCCTTGGCCTCCCAAAGTGCTGGGATTACAGGCGTGAGCTGCCGCGCCTCGCCTGTCTGCTTAATTTCTTACAGAGGGAACTGATAGATATGCATTTGCAGATATACATGTATATGTGTATATGTATATGTGTACATGTAAGTATGTACATATGCATATGCACGTAAATAGATGTAGTCCCTGATACATGGTTTCTGATCATAGTCAAGGGAGACCTTGGTAGCTTAATAGAAGATGTAGCCAGTAGGCTATGTTGCCTCTCATCTGTCCCTTTCTGCCTTTTCCTGACTCAGATTCTCAGAGTTGGAAAAAAACTCAGAGCATATCCAGTAACATCTTCAGCTCAAATGCAAGAATCACATCTCTTAAAGGTGCTTGCTTAAACATCTCTCATGGTGTGGGCTTTGGAGGGTAGAAGTATAGTATGGGAGGCTTTCTGCCTCAGGAACATTTATTCAGAAAGTGTTTATTGAGCCCTAGTATGTGCAAGGCTTTGTGGGGGAGTATATATGTGAGAAGCTGATTGCCCCTGCTCTCATTGGAAGCATCTTAAGTAGGAAATTAGTAAGTTTGAGTAACTTGAAATAGGAAGGATTCAGTGTTGTACAGGGGCTCAGTGGAGTTCAGAGCAGAGACTTCTCTGAAAGTTATGAAGGCAGGCGTTTCTGATCTGGACAGATAGGATTGAGATGGTGGCTGCAGAAATCATTGTTTGCTATGTAAACAGTTTTTTTTTTTTTTAATTTACTTTAGAATCAGGTGCATGTGCATATTTGTAACATGGATATATTGCGTACTGGTGGGGACTGGGCTTCTAGTGTACCCGTTATCCAAACAGTGAACATTGTACCCAGTAGGTAATTTTTCAACCTCCCTCAATTTTCCTCCTTTTTGAGTCCACTGTGTTTGTTATTTCCATGTTTATGTCCATGTGTATCCATTGCTCAGCTCCCGCTTACAAATAAGAACATGCAGTATTTGATTTCCTGCTTCTGAATTAGTTTGCTTAGGATAATGGCCTCTAGCTCCATGTTTCTGCAAAGGATATTATTTCATTCTTTTTTTTTTTTTTTGAGACAGTGTCTCACTACATACTTTTTAGTATGTTACTAAAAAGACAAACACTGAGAGAGATCCAAGATGGCCGATCACTAGCAGCTCAGGATTGCAGCTCCCAGTGAAAGCGCAGAGAGCCAGTGGATGCCACACTTACCGATAAATTTTTGCTGCCCACGGACCAGAACATTCCCAGCGGAGGAGCCCCACTGGTTGTCAGCGCGACCCTTTCGGCTGGCGTGGCTTTTTTGCCGGCACCTCGGCTCGGCGGCTCTTGGTGCGGAGTAAACGGGACTGAGTCTCCTTTTGGATGATGTTTGGAGCTATGGGAAGTCAGAGCAGTCCATCCAGCTGACTGAAAAAGGGACTAAGAGTTCAGACCGGAGACCCCCGGGCAGAAAAGCACCACGAACTTCAACGCTGCTGTTTTAGCTAGCGTTGCGGGTCACCACAGTGCCAATTACATAGATTCTGGAGCTGGGAATTAACAAGCTCGACGTCCACTCAGAGACCTAATTTGAAAGTTGGTAATTACAAAGACGACAGATGGATAAAACCATAAAGATGCCAAGAAGCCACCGTAAAAAAACTGAGAACATTCAAAATCGGAAAGTCTCTCCTTCTACAGAGGACGCTAGTCCCTCATCAGTAATGGAACAAGGCTTGATGGAAAATGAGTGTGAAGAATCATCAGAATTAGGCTTCAGAATGTGGATAATAAGAAACTTCTGTGAGCTAAAAGAATATGTTCTAAACCAATGCAAAGAAACTAATAACTTTGAAAAAAGGTTTGA
>CAUYQU010077872.1:0-34003 GCA_963574635.1 Cheracebus regulus | reverse complement strand
GTGTGGCTCCTCTGCCGGGAATCTCCCGGTCTGTGGGCAACAAAAATTCGTCGGAAAGTGCGGCGTTCACTCGTTCTCTGCGCTTTCACTGGGAGCTACATTCCTGAGCTGTTGCTAATCGGCCATCTTGGATCTCTCTCTTCAAGACTCCATCTTAAAAAAAAAAAAAAAAAATGCCGAAAGAGGCTGAAAGAGGCCAGGCACGGTGGCTCACGCCTGTAATCCCAACACCTTGGGAGGCCAAGGCAGGCGGATCACAAGATCAAGAGATCGAGACCATCCTGGCCAACATGGTGAAACCCCATCTCTACTAAAAATATAAAAGTTAGCTGGGTGTGGTGGTGTGCCCCTGTAGTCCCAGCTATTCAGGACACTGAGGCATGAGAATCACTTGAACCCAGGAGGTGGAGGTTGCAGTGAGCTGAAATCGCGCCACTGTACTCCAGCCTGGAGACCGACTGAGACTCCATCTCAAAAATAAATTGTAGGTCAAAGGACACAGACTTTAAATATTTCAGTAAACATTGCCAAACAACCCTCAGAAAGGCTGAACAAGGTGATCGACCTTCCCACCAACAGAGACACATGCTTTCATTCTATTTGTCACACTGTGGAAGGAAGGCCCTTGACTGTGTCCTGTGTCCCAAGGTGTACCAGACTCCTGGAGAGGCCCTGGCCTGGCCCCAGAGACAGCACAAGTGAGTCAACTGCCCAGGGCAGGTCCAGCTCACTCCAACGCCAACAAGTTCTTAGCCCCACCCTAGTAAACCTACGAGGTCTTCCTGTGGCTCTGGGCGGCAGTACTGATCCCTGCCCACCTCACAGGGACACAGTGTTCCTTGATGCTCAGCCTATATCTCAAGGGCGCCTGTGTACTCCAGGGCTGGGCAGAAGAGTTGCAGGTCCCTTTTGTATGGTTCTGCCTCACTCCTCCAGCACACTGGCACAAAACTCTGACCCTAACCTGAGGCTAAAACCGCCTTCCATTATTTCAGACATCCTCCGCATAGACAACCTCTGGCAGTTTGAGAACTTGAGGAAGCTGCAGCTGGACAATAACATCATTGAGAAGATCGAGGGCCTGGAGAACCTCACATACCTGGTCTGGCTGGGTAAGGCCCTTTCCTGTGTGTGTCCACCCTAATCGAAGGTGACACCCTGCCAAGGTTATTGCCTTCCCAGGAGACAATAATTGTGTGTGACACTCAGCTGCCGGCCCATCATTAGCCAGCGTACGGCAGAAGCTCTACCTGCTGGGAGCAAGAAAGCTGCTATTTTTTAAAAGCCTAGGGCTTGTGCAAGGCAAAATGCAGCAAAGATGTGCTTCGACACAGCACCACAGAATATTCTGCTTTCACCTGCTCAAGCTTTCAGTCTGGGTGGGGCACAAAGGGGCAGCTGTGGACTTCTGTCTAGACTCAGGATGACAGACAGCCATCGACAGGTAACCATTGGCTGGTGGGGCCCAGATCAAACCAGGAATAATCACCACAGAGGCTAATATGTATCAGGCACTTAACTACATGCTAAGTGGGGCCTATATGCTTTCTATATGAGTCTTTCAGTTCACATGGCATCCCCATCATAGAGATGAGCAAACAGGCCACAGCACCGCATCAGCACTGCCAAGGCCACAGGGGGTTTCCATGAGCTGTTCCTTCTGCTGGCCTTTTAGAAGCATCCTTACATCTGGTGAGGGGCAGTGGGTCCTGTCTTGTTTAACCCCATTTTAATCCTAAGAATTGGGCATCTGTTATAATCCCAAGCTACAGAAGAGACACTGAGAGATTCAGAGAGCCCCAGGCACTTGCCCAAAGCTGCATGACCTAGAAGTATCAGAGCTGGGACTCATGCCCATGCCTGTCTGACCTCACAGCCCACATTCCCTCCAGCCTATCAGGTGGTCTCCTGGTAACAAGGAAACCCTGGGGCATCATGAGCCTTCCAATTTGCCAAACAGTCCCAGCCTCCTTTGTGCTGACAATGGCAAGCCCACAGCAAACCCACAGGGAGGGTTATGCTGCCATTCACAGATGCAGCAACTGAGGCTCAGGGAGGCTGGCCAGCTTGATGGAATCATGTGCTACAGGTAGCAGAATTTAACCACAGCCAGGTCTTCTAACACCTGGGCCCAGGTCTCTTGTCCCAGGTTTCTCACCTTTCTGCACCCTAGCACCCATTAATGCTGATTCCTGGGCCCGGTGGCCCATATGCAATGCCAGAAGTCATTGGTCTCTCTAGGAGATGAAGACGGTAGGCCTAACTGTCCTAAAGGTGCCTGGGCCAGCCCATGCTGTGAGCCATGCCTGCCCCTGAAGGTCTGCCCTGCACAGGCTGCTTGTATGCCATGGTTTTAAGCAGGAGCTCCCTGGCCTGGGTGTCTCTCAGAGGTAAAGCAAGTACTACCGAGCCCCATGACAGCCCCCTGTCTGCTTACCCAGAGAGAAACTTGAATACTGGTCTTAGTTCCCTCCGTAACAAAAGCTTATCTTCCTACTACTAGGAACCCCTGCACACATACTTCCTAGTCAGCTCATTTCCCCAACACCTTGCAGTGGCCATCCATGCTTCCAAAGATCATGTGGACTGATGGCTGGTGCTCCCTGGGATGGGGGTGCTAGAGCAGAGAGGGAGGCTCTGGTAAGAGGTCACAGGGCCCCTCAGAGTATAGTCAGAAGCTGGCCTTTGTCCAGCCATGGCACTAGACACCCAGGGACCCAACCACAGCAGGAAGAGCTGGGTCCCTGGGGTGCTGAGGATTAGGGGTAGGGAGGTGGCACTCCCATGGTTCAGTATGACCTCCCACACGGACATGCACAGGCTCTGCTGGTGGCCCATGCACAGGGCTGAGGGTGTGCTGGAGCTGGCTCACACTGGCTCTCAACAGCTGGCTGTACACATCTCTTCCCAACTCTGCCTCCAGGGATGCCACACTGGTAGCTTGAAATTGGCCATGGTGGGAGTATTTACACCACAGAAGTGAGCAAGCACTACAGATCAGGGCTTTCCCTCACCCCCCATTGGTAAACACTTGCTAGCACACGAGGGAGTGGGCCAAGCCTCCTAAGAACAGAACCCGGTGGCACAGTGGGAAGGGAAGTGTACAAGCGTGGCATTTGGTAGACCCCCATTCAAATCCCAGCTTGGCCAACATACTGACTTTGCAGAAGATATTCCACTCTGTGAACCTCAGTTTCTTTTTTTTGAGATGGAGTCTTGCTCTCTTGCTCAGGCTGGAGTGCAGTGGCACAGTCTCGGCTTACTACAACCTCTAGGTTCAAGTGATTCTTATCCCTCAGCCTCCCAAGTGGCTGGGATTACAGGTATGTGCCACCATGCCTGGCTAATTTTTGTATTTTTAGTAGAAACGGGGTTCTGCCATGTTGACCAGCTGGTCTTGAACTGCTGGCCTCAAGCAATCCACCCTTTTCGGCCTCCCAAAGTGCTGGGATTACAGGCATGAGCCACTGCACCTGGCCTGAACCTTAGTTTCTTTAAGTGCTGTGCTACCTGGAGCATATTACCATAAGGCCCATTTGAATCTCAGTTTCCTCATCTATAAAATGGGGCTGATTATATCTATGCTGTGAAGATTAAACAAGGTAATGCACTTAAAGGGCCTGGCATAGAGCAAGGACCAAGTTATCATTGGTCTCAATGTCAACAGGTGAGCACCCCTCATATGCAGAGGAGGCTAAATTAAGATGTGGTTAAACTCATCTCCCAAAACACCTTTTTTTTTTTTTTGACACCAAGTCTCACTTCATCACCCAGGCTGGAGTGCAGTGGCAATCACAATCTCACAATCTCGGCCCATTCTGCCTCCCAGGTTCAAGTGGTTCTTCTGCCTCAGCCTCCTGAGTAGCTGGGTTTACAGGCACGTGCCACACACCTGCATAATTTTTGTATTGTTAATAGAGAAGGGGTTTCGCCATGTTGGCCAGGCTGGTCTTGAACTCCTGACTGTCAGGTGATCCACCCACCTCAGTCTCCCGTAGTGCTGGGATTACAAGTGTGAACCACCATGCCCAGCCCCAAATCACCTTTTAAATGTGATCACTGTGGTTATCATGCTCGTATTTCCAAGTCCAGGAAAATGCTCATTTTTGGCCTCTAGGCCACTGGTGTTCCAGGACAAGGTAATAGCCCAACCTGCCAACTAACGCTGAAAACCTGTAGTGGGGACAAAGTACTTTTAGGGCCGGCATGGTGGCTCACACCTGTAACCCAAGCACTTTGGGAGGCTGAGGTAGGAGGATTGCTTGAACCCAGGAGTTCAAGACTAGCCTGGGCAATATGGTGAGAGCCTGTCTCTATAAAATTTTTTGAAAATTAGCTGTATATGGTGGTGCACACCTGTGGTCCCAGCTACTCAGGAGGCTGACGCAGGAGGATCACTTGAATCTAGGAGGTCGGAGATGCAATGAGTTGTGATTGCACCACTGCACTCAAGCCTGTGCAACAGAGTGAGACCCGTCTCAAAAAAAAAAAAAAAAAAAAAGGAAGGTACTTCTTATTCCCAAAGATGCGGAACTAAAGTCTCAGTTGGGATTGAGGTTACATTTGATGAGGGAGCCTGAGACAGCTGTGATGGAGCTGGAAGAACCTGACCTGCCACATGTCCAGGGAGAAGCCTTAGATGAACTCTGGCCCCACTATGGTTAGCTGTGTGGCTTTAGGCAAATCACCAAATCTTTCTGAGTTTCTGCTTCCCAAATGGTCAAACAGAGAGAGAAGTTCCAAACTTCACTCAGGGCTGCTGTCAGAGGATATACACATAAGCGCTTGATAAACTAGTAAACGCAAAGCAGACAGGAAGTGGTCTTGCTAAAATGTCACCGGTGTGAGGAAAGGGGACACTCCACCACTGTGTACCCCTGACCCCCAAGGGCACTGCTTCAGACCCGCAGGCTAGCATTTTCCTCCGAGAACTGTGACAGAGCTTAGACACTGATATTTGCCCACATGTCCCCAGCCAGGAGGATGATTGGCAGAACAGGAGAGGGTGGTGAACATTTGAGGCTGCAGGAAAGAATCCACACCAGGCTTCTAAAATATCGCCAGCTGTTAGACAGTAAGTCAAATTCTGGCCCTGGCAGCTTGGTACTGGGTCACAGGGCACTCAGTAGCCCCAATGGTTTTATTTCAGGATAGCCCATCCCCTGACCCAGCCAGCAGACCCTCACAGCCCTCCCTTCTTCCCAGATCTGTCCTTCAACAACATTGAGACCATTGAGGGGCTGGACACACTGGTGAACCTGGAGGACCTGAGCTTGTTCAACAACCGCATCTCCAATATCGACTCCCTGGACGCCCTTGTCAAGCTGCAGGTGTTGTCGCTAGGCAACAACCAGATTGACAACATGATGAATGTAAGCGGCCACCCCGCCCGCCCTCACGCACACCTGCAGGGCCTTGGAGCACCGTGGGTTGGGTAGGGGTCTGTGGCAAGGGGGAGTGCAGGCTGTGTGTTCCAGATCTTCCCATTTTCCTGGAAAAGCCAGGAATCCAGATTACTCCACAAGGGATTTGCTAATGTTTAAACACCATGCTTAACCCAACAAAATCCATTGGAGGGCACTAGTTTACAACCTCCGCATCAGTGGCGGTTCTTTCCCTGAGTCTCAGGCTTATTTAACAAACATTTGCTGAGGTAAGTACCTATTGGTGTTGGGCAAATGTCCTGTGCTCACTGGGAACAGAGAGAGACAAGATGTGGTCCCTTTGGAGTGACCAGCACACACCCCCATAGCCAAGACAAGGAGACAAGAAGCCAGTGTCCCGAGAACAATAAAACAAGGCCTGTGGGTGGTAGGAGGGCACCTGAGGCTTAGGGGTGTGCACAAGTGGCAGTGGACACAGCTGGGGGTGTGGCAGCAGCTACAAGGGGTCCTCTGTCAGAGGTGACACAGCAGATGGCTCCTGGCCCGCTTCTGCAGCCCACCAACCCCGGGGGCTGTCCAGTAGCCTTTAAAGATTGCTTTTCTGCTTAGGTGAGTCTGATGGCCTGGGTTCAGATCCTAGCTGCAGGCCATGGGAGTGGCCTGGGAGAGTCAAGCACCAAGTTGTGACCTGCATTCAAGTCTGTCCAGCAGGACCAAACCCTGGAGGTAGTGTAGTCTTGGAAGTTTGCCCTGCATGACAGACAGGAGCAACCCAACCAAGGATCAAGCCTTCTATGCCTCAGTTTCTTCATCTGTCAGATGGAGATGACGGCCATGACCCACCTGCCCAGGCCCTAGCAGGAACCAAGTGAATGAATGTAACGCACTTGGTTCAGTGTCAGGCTGGATTATGTCCCTAACAAATAAATGGAGGTCTGTCGTAGCTGAGGGCCTTCCTGCCAGTGTTGGAATGAGGGGAAACCTGACTCAGACTCACTGAGAGATGACTAGAATTTTGCCATCCAGCAGAAGGAAAAGGCTTCCCAGGAGGAGGGAATGGTGTGAGCAAAGGCCTGGAGGTACAGTTGGGAATACCTGCCTGCATGGCACCGTTGAGGGGTTCAGGGTCCCTAGAAGAGGTCACAGGTGTGTGATGCAGGGTGGGGCCCAGGATGTGGCCAGGGCCTTGCCACAGTCAGTCTGGATGGCCAGAGAAGCAGTGGGAGACGAGAGGCTTCTGTCTGAGATATATTTGGGGCAGGTCTACATTTAGGAAGGAATCTACCACCGTGAGGATGGATTTGAGGGGGACTGTGAGAATAGGTTACCCCAGGACGGTGTGACCAGAAAGGATACTGTACCTGCAGGTAAGAGAAGCTGGCCCCAAACTGGCTGGAAGCAACGGTAGGGCAGGCACTGGCACTCAGGTGGCTGGTTTGAGAGGTGGCTTCAGGAAGCTGGGGTAAGGGAGGCAGGGAGGAACCAACACGCAGGTGTGTCACTGAGGCTGCGGCTTCAGGTGAGGAGGGCAGATTCCTCTGGGCCTCGGAAGTGTCCAGAATGCCTCCCAGAAGTGAACATCTAAGGACAGGAGCCTGAGGCATTGATCTCCCCAACAGCTGAGGGACACCCCAGGGGGATTAACTTCCTTGCCACCTGGCTTTTGGGCTGGGTGGGCTTCTTCGGCTTCAGAGACCTCTCTGAGGCAGAAAGTGAATAATGATATAAGACACTGCTAGCCAAGGTCTCTCATGGCTACAGCTGAAGCCAGAGGTAAGCTGAGCCCCTGCGGCAAACAACAAGGGCATTTAGTGGCGTGATTATTGGCACTGCAAGGAAGGGATGCTTATCAGCAGAGCTTCAAGGACGTGAGTTCCTTCTGCCTCTGGGCTCTGCTGTCCTCAGCATCTCCACAGAGCCTGATTCTCTTATGGCTGCAGTCAAGGACACAGGCTTCCTTGTCTGCATCTAGCAGGATGGAGAGAGCAAGAACTCTGCTTCCGACAATGGCCCTTCAGTCTGATCAAGCCACCTCAGGGCCTACATTGACCCTCAGCCTAACATCGTGGCTGGGAGACGGCCAGGCTGGGTGGCTTACACGAATGGCCTGGGGTGGGAAGCGCTGTTATGACTGGCAGCTCCGCCGGGCCAAGCCACAGAGGTGGTGTCGTCTCAGAAGTTTGCCCTGCATGCCAGACAGGCAGCACCTAAACCCAGCCAGTACCCTTTGCAGGGCTCAAGTCCTGAGGGTCCAGCCTGCCCTGCCCTATAAGGGTGAGGAAACCAAATGCTGGCCAGCAGGATGTCTGAGTGAGGTGTGGAGGGCAAAGGCGAACACGTCGAAAGCTGAGATTTAGCCTGTGCTCAAATCTCAGCGCTGCCACCTACCAGCTGCCTGCCTGACCTTTGGCCAATGAGTTTGAGTTCCGGGTGCCCATTTGCCCACCTGTAAGATGGGAATGATAGTAGTTCCTACTCCATAGGGTTTCTGTGAAGATAGAATCCATTAGCCTTATGTGCTCGATACAGGGCCTGGCATATAGTAAGTACATGGAAAATGATCATCAGGAATATTCAGATTAGCTGGGCACAGTGGCTCATGCCTGTAATACCAGCACTTTGGGAGGCCGAGGCGTGAGGATCACAAAGTCAGGAGTTCAAGACCAGCCTGACCAATATGGTGAAAGCCCATCTCTGCTAAAAATACAAAAATTAGCTGGGCATGGTGGCGTGTGCCTGTAGTCCCAGCTACTCGAGAGGCTGAGGCAGGAGAATCGCTTGAACCTGGGAGGCGGAGGTTGCAGTGAGCGAAGTTTGTGCTACTGCACTCTAGCCTGGGCAACAGAGCAAGACTCTATCTCAAAAAAAATAATAATAAAATTCAGATTAAGAGCTAATTCCAAGCAGCTCCACACCTTGCTGCTTGAAACTCTGAGCATTGTGTAGATAGATGTTCCTGCCTTGGTGGGTCCTATACCCCAGGACCTACATGTGAATGAATCTCCTCTGATTTGCTTTCCTTTGGACATTTGGACACTCCATTGTTGGACACAACGGAGCTGAGGCCCTGTCCTTCTGAAAGCCCAGGCCTGGGCATGAGAGGGCATGAAGGGTGTAAAGCAGACATGCCTGTGCCCTGCTGGAACAGCCCACTCCTGCCTTGGCCAGTCTCCCATCCTGCCCCTGCTGAGACTGGGCAGGAGGAAATCCCATTACTGTTTCCCAGTAGGGTGCTGGATGCCAGGTAGTCCCTCTTGAATATGGGAGAAGCTGGTAAAGCCAGTCCCCAGAGAGAAAGAGGATGGAAGATGACCCATGGGGAGAAGCTGCCAGGGAATGCTGAGATGTCTTGGGCCAGATGCTCCCGAGGTCTGGCTGTATCCCAGGGACCCTGGAGACCCTAGATCCTCTCCACTCAATCAAGCACCAGCCCTCTTGTGACCTGGCCCAGAGAGTCCTGACTGACACTTCTCAGGTACTAGCTCCTAACCCCAAGCATCTTTGATTTTAGTCCTTATTGGCACTATTTATCTGGCATCTAATTATATACTTTCTTGTCATTTATATATTTATTAGGCTTATTTTAATTTCTGCTCATTGCATTAAAAACATGTTTAAGCAGAACCCAGGTCACACAGAGAAGAGCTTCACTCACTCCTAGCCTCTGTCCTTCTCTCTCAGAGGCCCCAGCCACTTCTAAGTTACAAGTGTGTCTTTCTAAGAGTCTTGTGTTAAACACTGTACATGGCTGTCACATCTGTTCAGCTGCCCTCCAAGCACCTGCCTTTGGTGCCCCCTTTCCTCTGGAGTCGTCAGCTCACCCTCTCCGCTGGCTCATTCCATCACTCAGATGCAGCATGATATATGTTCCTAGTTCCCTGTAGGTGGGTGTCGAGGTTGTTTGCAATCTAGTGCCATTACACACAGTCTGTAGTGGACGTCTTTAAACAGGGGTCACTTTGCACCTGGAGAAGCCATCTGCAAGATAAACTAGAGAGGAAATGCTAGGTCAAAGGGCATGTGCATTTTAAATCGTGACAGATTTTGCCAAGTGGAACTATTTACAAAGTCACCAGCAACAATGAGGCAACCTGTCCCCTCTCACCTCCTACAATGCACTTTGTGAAATCTCACTGGGAGATCTCTTACAAATTAAATCAGATCCTGTCCCCTCCCTCCCCTCCCATACACACTTAAAAC
This sequence comes from Cheracebus regulus, assembly GCA_963574635.1. NCBI lineage: Eukaryota > Metazoa > Chordata > Mammalia > Primates > Pitheciidae > Cheracebus > Cheracebus regulus. The sequence continues at coordinate 24,419 of CAUYQU010077872.1, read as the reverse complement.
TCCAATGGCTTCCTCCATCCTCAGAACAAACTTCAGGCCAGGCGCAGTGGTCACGCCTGTAATCCCAACACTTTGGGAGGCCAAGGAGGGCAGATCACTTGAGGTCAGGAGTTCAAAACCAGCCTGGCCAACATGGCAAAGCCTTGTCTTTATTAAAAATACAAAAAAAAAAAAAAAAAATTAGGTGTGGTGGCAAGCCCCTGTAGTCCCAGCTACTTGGGAGGCTGAGGCAGGAGAATCGCTTGAACATGGGAGGCGGAGGTTGCAGTGAGCCGAGATCGTGCCACTGGTAACAACAACTAGAACTAGCATTGCTAAATAGGTGTCAGGCACTCTTCCAGTGCTTTTCATGCTTATTTCATTTGGTCTTTACAACACCTGTAACACACATGATATTCTTACACCTATTTTACAGATGTGGACATTGAAGCTCACAGATGTCGGGTAACTTGTCCAAGGTCTGACAGCTAGGACCTGAACCACATCTGCTGGTTCTTTGGAAAGCCCATTTCTGACAGAAGGTCTTGGTACTGCTTCCTGGCCCGGAACACCCCCACACCCGCACACTGCCTGTCACCCTACCCAGTGCTGACGGTGCTATGGCCAGGCTGCAAACTCTGAAAGTGCTGAGGAGGGAAGTGCAGGTGCGTTTTCAACTCTGTGGCAGCCAAGAAAATGGGCTTTTTCCCTTTTTCTCCCCAGATCATCTACCTGCGGCGGTTCAGGTGCCTGCGGACGCTCAGCCTTTCTGGGAACCCTATCTCTGAGGCGGAGGATTACAAGATGTTCATCTGTGCCTACCTTCCTGACCTCGTGTACCTGGACTTCCGGTGCATTGATGACCACACAGCAAGTGTCTCCCTCTCAGTCACCCAGCCCTGTGAGACAGAGTCCTCAGGCCCCCAGATTTCTTGGAAAAGATATGGAAGAGCAGCTTCCCCTGCCCACAACTAGGAGAGAAAGGGCACTTCCCTCTTCCTAATCCCTTCACCTGCCTCAGTAAGAGTGATTCCAGCAGTGCCCTTGTGGGTACTGTTCTGTGTGTGTTCCCAGGGGCCAGGCCTCTTCCACACATTGTGCCAGGGCCACCTCGAAGCCATCCAGTACCATCTGGTTTTCCAGATGAGTGCTGACGAGGGCCAGGCACAGTGGCTCATGCCTGTAATCCAGCACTTTGGGAGGCTAAGGCAGGAAGATCGCTTGAGCCCAGGAGTTCAAGACCAGCCTGGGCAACATAGGGAGACCCATCTCTACAAAAACTACCAAAGTTAGCCATGTGTGGTGGCACACACCTGTAGTCCTGGCTACTCAGGAGGCTGAGGTAGGAGAATTGCTTGAGACTAAGAGTTTGAGACTGCAGTGAACTAGGAAGATGCCATTGCACTCCAGCCTAGGCAATAAAGGGAAAACTTTTAAAAATTAAGAAAGAACAGACGTTGAGGAGGCTGAAGGAGGGCAGGCAGTTAGCCAGGACCACTGGCTCAAGGCCGAGCCAGGATTCACCCCAAGTTGGTGTCACCCCAGGAGCAATATTAACAGCTCCGGGGGAATCAGGCCATCAGAGGCTCAGGTCTGGCTCTCAGGGGCAGAGTCAGGGCTGGAGATAGAGACCTGAGTGTCATCCGAGGATTGCCAATCAGCAGTATTTGAAGCCATGGTACAAGTGAGATCACCTGGGGCGTGTGGAGTGAGCTGAGAAGGGGTGGGGACTGAGTTCTAGAGGCGCTAGCATCCCCTGCCTGGTGCAGGGGATGAGCCAGAGTGGTGGCGACAGCAAGAGTCAGACCCTCGTGACCAGCCCTATGGCCTCCCTTTACCCCTGTCCTGTTGTCCTCCTTCCCTAAAAGAGGCCTGCCTGAGGGCTGTGGGGAGTGAGAGAGCAAGTCCTCTGTGGGGAACACCAGTCTAGGGCGAGGGGAGCACTCCGTTGCTGTGGCTTCTGCCCTGGAGTTGGCCCCGGGAGCCCCAGCCTGCCACGCTGCCTTCCGCTCCTCCTGGTCTTTCCCTGATTTTCCCGCACTCACGAAACCTGGTGAGGGTCATGCGGAGACGGGCATTCTCATCCACGAGACCGCATGGGTTTCACAGCCTTCATGCAGGGCCCCGGGCAGCACCCTTGCCCACACACGGGAGGCTGCAGCGTGGCAGGGGGGGCGTGGCCCGGAGGAACCTCTGGTAACAACGCACTTCCCGTTCCCTGGTCAGAAGGAGGTTGCGGAGGCTAAGCACCGTTACAGCATCGAAGAGCTGAAGCACCAGGAAAACCTGATGCAGGCCCGGCTGGAGGAGGAGCAGGCGCGGCGGGAGGAGCTGGAGAAGCACAAGGTACCACTCGGGCAGGCTGCACGCCCTCGGCCCCGCTGAGCTGCCCACAAGAGGGCACTGACCAAATAAAACAGAGGTCTGCAGGGCTCCCCAGGCTCTGAAAACACGGAAGTCGTGCTCCCTCCCTGCCTGGCTTGCCCTCTCCCCGCGGGGCTTGCCTGCTACCTGCCCCAGGGCCAGCTCCATCTCAGTCTGAACCCTGACCCTGCCCCTCACTGGCATTCCTGCCTCCAGCTGCTGGAGAGAGTGTGCTATAAACAGTCTGTCAGAGGCCCCTTAAGAACTTAAGGCAGTTCTCTATGACATGCCGGGAACACCTCAGGTCCCTTAGCCCAGCATGGCCCTGAATTCATGACCAGACACCTGCTGGCCTCTCTTCCACCGGTCCCCACCCCTCCTTGCAACCAGACTGAGCCATGTGTAACGTTCTGGAAACATCCTGCAGTTTGATGCCTCTGCACCGCTGCACATGCCATTCTCTTTGCCTGGAATACTCCCTCTCCTGACCTGCCTTCCTCATGGGCCTGTGGGATCATGCAAGGGCCCCTGACGGGAGCCGCCATGCCCAGGTGTGTTTCTGTCCACAGACGGCATTTGTGGAGCACCTGAACGGCTCCTTCCTGTTTGACAGCATGTATGCTGAGGACTCAGAGGGCAACAAGCTGTCCTCCCTGCCTGGTGTCAGTGAGCTCCTTGAGGCATATCCTTCCGAGTTCATGGCTGTCTCAGAGCCTGTGCCATCAGCCTGCCTTGGGCAAGGCCCCTTCTGCTCTAGGCCTGTTTCTCCATCTCTCTTATAGGACCCTGGGAAGTAAAATCTCCACTTGAGAGCAATGTACCCAAGAGGCAATTCAGAGCCAGGTCAGCTGCGCTGCATGGGGGAGATGCTGTCTGGGTTTCAGGGACATGTGGAGTATCTGTTCAGCATGGCATAGGCTGGCCATGCTTGGCCAGCCAGGTTTTCAGAGCTGGAGAAATGGATTGAAATGTGCTCTCATTAGCCTAACTCACTTGTTTCTGTTGTGCACTTTCATCTGGCATTTATCGTTTTCTCAACCACCCCACTAGGCAGGTACCATCATCAACCCCATTTTATAGTTGGGGCAACATAGCTTGGCTGTCCAGGGTCACCCAATTAGAGGCCAGCATTTTTTTTTTTTCGAGACAGGGTCTTGCTCTGTCACTCAGGCTGGAATGCAGTGGCACAATCAGCTCACTGCAACCTCCAGCTCCTGGGTTCAAGCAATTCCCTGCCTCAGCCTCCTGAGTAGCTAAGAATACAGGTGCGCATCTCCATGCCCGGCTAATTTTTGTATTTTTTTAGTAGAGATGGGGTTTCACCATCTTGGCCAGGCTGGTCTTGAACTCCTGACCTCATGATACACCTGCCTCAGCCTCCCAAAGTGTTGGGATTACAGGTGTGAGCCACCACGCCCAGCCTAGAGGTCAGCTTTTGAAGCTTTATCTGTGGGGCCTGAGAAGCTGATTCTTTCCCCAGTTGACTGGAGCCCAGATGATGTGGTTGGTATCTGTTATTAGGGCTGTGGCCATGACCATCAACCAATGGGCTTAAATTGTGAGCTGAGGGACTCAGGACAGAATCGAGGAGCTCCTGAATCTGAGAGCTCTGAGCTAAGGCATCCAGTCACAGATGAGTCTGTGGAGCTACCTTCACTGTATAGACAGAAATTCTCTCAAAAACCTGACATTCTGGGCCTGTGGCATGGCTCATATCTATAATCCCAACACTTTTGGAGGCCAAGGCAGGAAGATTGCTTGAGGCCAGGAGTTTGAGACCAGTCTAGGCAATATAGTGAGACACTGTCTGTATTAGTCTGTTTTCATACTCCTATAAAGACATACCCAAGACCAGGAAATTTACAAAAGAAAGAGACTTTACGTTTTTTTTTTATTTTGGGGGTTTTTTTGAGATGGCGTTTTGCTCTTGTTGCCCAGGCTGGAGTGCAACTGTGTAATATTGGCTCACTGCAACCTCCAACTCCTGGGTTAAAGCAATTTTTGTGCCTCAGCCTCCCAAGTAGCTGGGATTACAGGCATGTGCCACCACACCCGGCTAATTTTTTGTATTTAGTAGAGAGTGGGTTTCACCATGTTAGCCAGGCTGGTCTCAAACTCCTGACCTCAGGTGATCCACCTGCCTCGGCCTCCCAAGGTGCTGGGATTACAGGCATGAGCCACTGCACCTAGCCAGAAAGGTGTTTAATTGGACTTATAGTTCCGCATGGCTGGGGAGGACTCAGAGTCATGGTGGAAGGCAAGGAGGGGCAAGTCAGGTCTTACATGGATAGTGGTGGGCAAAGAAAGAGAGCTTGTGCAGGGAAACTCCCATTTTTAAAACCATCAGATCTTGTGAGACTCATTCACTATCATGAGAACAGCACAAGAAAGATCCATCCCCGTAATTCAATTACCACCCACCAGGTTCCTCCCACAACACATGGGAATTGTGGGTGTTACAATTCAAGATGAGTTTGGGTGGGGACACAGCCAAACCATATCACCAGCTCTAAAAACAAACCAAACACTCACACCTGACATTCTAGAAAGAATGAGGGCAGGGTGGAGAGGAAGAGTGAAGAGCAGGGCTCCCGGGCTGGGTTGTTTCTGCCAGCCAGTGACCCGGGTTTGCCTTGGCTGTAGTACTATATAGCTATGTGACTTCAGGCAAGGCATTTCATCCCTCTGGGCATCAGCTTCCATCTCACAGGATCACCAAGGCCCTGTGGGTTTTACCTGTCTGACTCTAAGGACTCCATGTGGCAGGCTCTTTTGCACCGTCAGCAGCAGATGAGGAAACTGAGGCCCAGAGAGGTACAGTGACTTGCCGGCATGGGTCCTGGAAGCAGTGGCAGAGCCAGGACTTGAACATCCCCAGCACAGCTGCAGCCACTGAGCACCAAGACAGGCCCTCAGTCAGGATGCCCTTCCAGACAGCACACCAGAGAAAGAAATGCACACTGCCTTGAGTATGTCTTTATCAGGAGTGCGAAACAAACTAATGCAGACAGTGTCTCACTGTATTGCCTAGACTGGTCTCAAACTCCTGGCTTCAAGCAATCCTCCTGCCTTGGCCTCCAGAAGTGCTGGGATTATAGGCATGGTTATAGGGATTCTAGGCCTTCCCCAGCTGGGACCGGCTGGCAGGCCCCCAGGTTCCCAGGCCTCCCTTCTGGGGCCTCTCTGAGCATGTGTGTCTTCTGCTCTGTAGACTCCATGAAGGCCCCTGCCTTCTTTCTTCACACAGGCCCCATTCCTGAATCCCTCAGGCTGACGGTGGGGAGGCACCAAACAAGGCATTGTACTCACATCGCAATCCTGGCTCCTGGCTTTCTGGGCCTTTGATTTCTTAATCCACCAAATGAACCACATGACACCAGGAGTTTGAGTCCCACACATTGTTGAGGGCACAGTCTCTGCCCTGTGCCAGGCTTACCAACACCTTTGCCGTGACCCTGGCAGCCTGCTCCTGAAACAGCTGTGGGCTTCCTTAACAGCCACTCACCTACAGGGACAAGTTTGTCATCATCTGTGTGAACATTTTTGAGTATGGCCTGAAACAGCAGAAGAAGCGGAAAACAGAGCTTGACACCTTCAATGAATGCGTCCACGAGGCCATCCAGGAAAACCAGGAGCAGGGCAAACGCAAGATTGCCAAGTTTGAGGAGAAGCACTCGTTGGTAGGCCCCGAGCCACCTGAGGCCTTCCCTGCCTCCTGCTGTAGGCCCTCCCTGGCCCTGTTACCCCCACTGTAGAGGGGCTGCAACTCCTGTACCCTTTGATGACCCCTGAGGTCCATGGTTATTGTCCCCATTTGCCAGCAAACACACAGCTAATCAGTGGCAGAGCCAAGGCCCGCCTTACCCCAGCACCACCAACCACAGCTCCCCGCTGCTTGACATGTGGCTTGTGGGTCTTTGTCACACAAAACGCCCTTGGGATTCAAGGTCAGCCCCACCCCCCAACTTATCATCATCATTACTATTAGTAACTGTATTTGTATTGCCATTACTATTTTGACAGTGACGATTACTATCCTTTTCTTTTGTTCATTCATTCATTTAATAGACATTTTCTGAGCTCTACGCTCTGCCTGGCCCTAGGGAGCTGGAGCCACACTGGACGTGGTTCCTGCCCTTGTGGGTCTCAGACCCAGGCCCAGGCCCCAGCCCCCACCTGAGCAAACAGAAGGATCAGTGCCATCCTGGAGGGAAGCCTGGGGAGGCTTACAGGTGCCCTAGGGGTGCCTTATCTCAGGCTGAGGAGTTTAGGGAAGGCTGAGGCGCACAGAAGAAAGATAAGCTGATGGGGAGGAAGGGCATTCCTCCACCAACTAGGAGCAGCAAAGGAGAAGGCTCTGGGTGGTCAGGACTCGGCCTAACCAGGCCACAGGGTGCAGCCCAAGCAGGGGCCATTGGGAAGGGCACCAATCTTTGTACTTGATGGTAACCACCTCTTTCAGTTGGCATTAACTTTAAAGACAGGATGCTTAGCTTATTCTAAATCACAGATCTTTATGAGATGCTAAGGAAAACTGTAAACCTTTTTCCTCAAAAGTGTTCACACACACCAAGCTTCCTGCAGCATCAGGGGCTTTAAGGAGCCCATAAGGCCCTTCCTTTTTGTGAGCTTAAAGTAGAGCAAAGTCCCCAGTGTGCAACTTCAGATCTGATGGAGTGGGCGGTCCACTCCCATGTGCTTCCCGCCTCCCCCTCGGCCACCTGCGTTCCTGTCTCATTAACTCCAGGCCTCACATGCTGTGTGATTTAACTCTCAAGACCCTCCTTATCATGTTTTAGGGAGCAGGGGTTACTGCGTTCAAGCAGAAGTTTAAAACTGTCAGTGGAGGAATCCATTTGGCTCACATATGTGTTTTATTTGGCCTACAGAGGGTTTTAAAACATTATGAACATCCTGCTGACATTAGAAACTAGCAGATTTCACAGAAAAATTGTGGTTGCCAGCTTCTCTGGAAGCAGTTGTAATCAGGGCTTGAGTGACAGTTGTCCCCTTTGGACAGGTCATATCTCCAGTCCCTCAGTCCCTGTCCAGCCTTCCTGCCTGGTCCCTGTAGCCACTGGGCTTGGGATGCCTAAATGTCAGCTAGCTGGCTCCTCCTGAAGCCCAGTGCAGGGACCCGGCCCCTCAGTAGCGAGACCCTCTGCAGAAGTAGGATGTGGGCCGTGCTGAACCAAGCCTAACTTGGAACATGGAACATGCCACTTGCTCTTCCGTTCAGGCTTGTGCCTTCAGTGCAGGCCGGCTCCTCAAAGGCCACCTGTGATGAGCTGACTACCCTAGTGCTCCCCTTCTAGAGCTGAGCGCAGTGGATTCTGCCCAGCCTGCATGTGGAGTCCCTAGGCTCTGGAAACCTGCTTACATCCAGGTCCAACAGCACCCACTTAGACTATTTGGGCATGGCCTGGCACAGGGGTTTCCCAGAGTTCCCGGGTGCTTTCCATGCACAGCCTAGATAGAGGCCACTGACTTGGAAGTTCCCAAGACTCTACGAGCCCTGCAGACCCCCAGTTCCCTCCCTGACAGGCCCTCTCCTATAGTTTTTCCTCTGCTCCTCCCACTCACCTCCATTAGGCCTCATCTATTGCACACAGCACGCTGCTCCAGGTGCCCAGTGAGCCACGTTTCAGAGTCAAGGTGCAGCCATATAAGGCTTGGGGCTCAGGCAGGCTCCTCACTGGTGACCCAGAGACACATTATTGACTCTCTCCTAGCCTCCATTTCCTCATTTGCAGAACAGAGACAACCTTGAAGAACTGTAGTGAGAAACAGAGACAGAGGGAAAGCATTTGTGCAAGGCCTCAGCAGAGTCAGCCAAAAATGAGGACAGCGTGTCTGTGTGTAGTCAGATGCACTCTCGAATAGGTGGTATGTGCACATGGCACAGACTGAAGAATGTCCACCAGGGGAGACCATCTCCCTCCCACCCCTGTATCTGTTTGTGTGTGTGCATAGCATGCTCTGTTCTGTACTTTGCTTTCCAAATGAAAAAGTTGCTTCATTTTTTTATAACGAAAATATTGCATTGCATAGATGAGCCATAATTATTTAGCCAGTCCCTGCTGATGGACAGTTAGGTTTTTCCCCAACCTTTTGCTCTTTTAGTGTTGCACTGAATAAGCTGGTGCAAGTTTGACCTGCAGGATGAAGTCCTAGAAGCGGAACTGTGCATCGGTCCTTTTCATGGTTATTGTCCAGCTGCAACCCACAGAACCTGTACCTTCCACAGCCATAGTCAGGCCAGTGTCACAGGCTTCCTCATGTTTGCCAATCTGTGCACCTTGAGTATTCGTTTATTTTCTCTTAAGTGGGGATGAGCAATACATGTTTTACAACCATTTGTGTTTCTTATTCTGTGAATTATTTGTACTTATATTTTGCCCTTGCCCACTTTTCTGTTTGGTTTTTGGTTTCTCTCTTTCTCTCTCTCTCTTTTTTTTTGAGACAGAGTTTTGCTTTTGTTGCCAGGCTGGAGTGCAATGGCATGATCTTGGCTCACTGCAACCTCCACTTCCCGGGTTCAAGCGATTTTCCTGCCTCAGCCTCCCAAGTAGCTGGGATTGCAGGCATGCACCATGACAAGCTAACTTTGTATTTTCAGCAGAGATGGGGTTTCTCTATATTGGTCAGGCTGGTCTTGAACTCCTGACTCAGGTGATCCGCCCACTTCAGCCTCCCAAAGTGCTGGGATTACAGGCATGAGCCACTGTGCCCAGCCTCTTATCTTCTTAAATTATTTATTAGTATTTTTAGAAACAGGGTTTAACTCCGTTGCCCAGATTGGAGTGCAGTGCATCATCATAGCTCACTGTAGCCTTGAACTCCTGTGCTCAAGCAGTCCTCTTGCCTCAGCCTCCCAAGTAGCTGGGATTATAGGAACACACACCACACCTGGCTGTGTCTTTTTTTTTTTTTTTTTTTTTTTTTTTGCTAGTCAAATTTAGCAGTGGGAGATTGTATACCAACTTCAGTGACACCAAATTTAGTAAGTTCTGATAACCTACTACCATCAGACCAGACCTTTCTTTTTTAAAAAGTTATTACTTGGCTGGGCATGGTGGCTTACGCCTCTAACCTCAGCACTTTGGGAAGCCGAGGCGGGTGGATCACCTAAAGTCAGGAGTTCAAGACCAGCCTGGAGAACAACCTGTGCACCAGGTGCTTCCTGCACACGGCCTCTGATCCCCAGGACCCTGTGAGACAGAGATGCTTCTTCCCATTTACAGTGAGGAAACTGAGTCAGAGAATGAAAGTGGGTCTCTCAAGGTCACACTGCTAAGTGACCCAGGCAGGATTCAAATTCAGGTCCACCTAACTCTGAAGCTGTAAGGCAGGTAAATTTTTTCCTCTAGCCTATTAAGGTCACCAGCTGGGACCAAGAATTAAACGGACATAAGACAAACAAGAGAAAAGCATACAACTTTTATTTAGTAACTTTTACATGTACATGGGAGCATTCACAAGCAAAATGAAGGCTCAAGAAGCTGTTAAGGCTGAAAGCTTATATACTTGGTTGGACAAAGAGTAGTGAATTGTGAGAATGTGACAAGACATAGAGGTTTGGGCTAAGGCAGTTCATCACAGATAAGTGATGAGGCAGATGAGGGCTAGTTTAACAAGGTTTGTTCAAACAGATTCCCCTCGGCCTGGACTCCCTGCCTCTGATAAGAATGGCTTCCTTCCTCCTGGTACAGGGAGGGCACCTTTCCCATGGGAGATGTAACTCCTGCTTTCAGGAAGAAAAAGGGAGGTCAGGGTGTCCTCTTTGTATTTTCTGTTTTTAAGTATCTTTAACTCAAAATAATCCCTATGCCAAAGTGGCATATTTTGGTGTGAAATGCTCTGAACCCCATGAAAGCCATGGCTCCTTCCACCCTGCCTAGCAGGCTCCAGTAGAAACCGGAGCTAACAGGGAGTGAGTGCTTGCTAGTGCCCAAAGAGCCTGACGTGTTCTCTTCTCTGTGTCAAGTGAGGGGCTGTCAGTCGCACTTTAAAGAGCAGGAAACTGAGGCACAGAGAGGGGACATAGCTTCCACAATCTCTCAAAGCCAGCAAATGGCAAAGCTGAGACTTGTACTTGGGCAGGCTGACTCCAGAGTCCAAATTCTTACCCACAAAACCAAATTAGCACCTGCCATTATCTAACCACACTTAGTTGTTGATTCCTAAAGTGCAGGCTATTGTTTCCAGAGTTTAAGTGCCATCCGAGAGGAGCTGGAGATGCCCAACATTGAGAAGAAGATCCTGGAATGCAGCACTGACATCAGTGAGTTGTCTGATGCACTCATGACGCTGGAGATGCAGCTGGTGGAGCAGCTGGAGGTGAGGCTGGGCCCTGGGCACAGGTGCCAGAATCTGAGGATGCAGCTGCACATCCATAGGTGAACTGCAGCCTTCACGGGCACGCCTCTGCTGGAATGTCCAGCACAACTTGGCATGGCAGGCTGCAGCTTTCTTGCTCATCAGCCCTGTGTTTGCTTTTAATTCATTTTAATCATTTAGATTAGAAGTGATTCTTGTGGAAAATGAGAAGTGAGCTCATTCCTCTGAAATGTTCCCTCTCTCCTGGAAGTCAGTGGGGAGAGGTTTTCGATTAGACCCAAGGAGCTATCCAGGTACTCTAAAGGCAAAACAGACCCCCGCTCGGGGACCAAACAAAGGCTCCTCCGAATTGCAGCCTGCAGTTGCCGCTTCTCAGGCGATGCGAGGAGGCTGCAACTCAGCACTAGGTAGTGGAAATGAAAAGCGCTGCTATCTGAAATTCATTAGTGGCCAGAGTGTGTGTTATAAGGCAGCGGAGGCCAGGAGTCTGAAGTGGTGTGATGAATTGAACCTCATCAGATGCTGCTGTGGCTGGGCCAAGAGATAGTGCCTAATCAATTCCTCACACGTCGTGACACCTCAGACATGGGCTAGATTTCCACATCACATCACAGGGCAGATGCTCCCTCCCCGCTGGGGAACGCAGGCACTGTAGAAGCAGCGCACAGTGCCAGGGGAGGGCGAGGCAGCAGCTCCCAACCTTTTTCAGGCAAGGAGATTGCTTTTCGACATCCAAACGTTTCCCAGAACCCATGTGCTGTCCTACTTGTATTACTGATGGCCAGAAGGCCACAAGGGCAGTCATGCTTTTTAATGACCCTGTTTTTATTCACTAGAACAGCATGTACATGTGTTTGAAAATCGTGTAATGTGCTCACTCTGTAGACAGTCCTCGTGTTCCTATAGATTCCACCCCTGCCCACTTTGCAGCTCCTGAAGTCTATGGCAGATGGGGGTGGGCACTCCCAGAGAGGCAGGCCTGGAAATCACATCTTCCATTGTTCCTTCAATCAACACTAAGGCCCATTTGGGCCTTAGGTGCCTTGCTAAGCCCCACAAAACAGCAGCTAACAGAAAGAGATCTGGGGTCATAGCCAGCTCCTACTGAGGGCCTCGTCTCTGCCAGGCACCTTGCAAAGCCTTTTGTATGAAGTGACTCATTTAACCTCACCATAACTCCACAACACAGGGATTATGCAGGAAACCTATTTCACAGGTGAGGAAGGTAAGGCCCAAGGAGGTGAAATGCCTTTCCCAGAGTTACACACAGTGCTGGAGCTGGGATACTAACCCAGGCAGTCTGACTCTTAACAGCTCACTCCACTGTTTCCCTGGAGGCGATGCACAGATGTCACTGAGAAACTCAAAGGAGAGGGGGTTAGCTGTGTGTGTGTTGGGGGGGGGGGGGCAGCCAGGTAAGGGGGGTAAGATGGGGACAAGTGTTCCTGGCAAAGTTCCAGTGACAGGATTAAACATTCAGAAGGTGAGGGAGTTAATATGATTGGAGAACAACTCTAGAGAGAGCAGAGGGTCAGTTCACAACCATCTGCTCAGGAGGGTCAAGATGGGTATTCTTTACCCTGAAGGCCTGTGAGCAGAGGAAGTGGTTGCTAAATTCTAAGGAGCACCTTTTGCTCTGTGCTGGATGTCTAAATATGCATATTAACTGTGTTCTTTAACATTTCCAGGAGACTATAAACATGTTTGAAAGAAACATTGTTGATTTGGTGGGACTCTTTATCGAAAATGTCCAAAGCCTATATCCTTTCTGTGATGATCTCCTGCCATGGGGAGGAACTACAGAGCCCATGGGGTTGTCCTGGCCTCTGGAGGAGCTGGGAAAGAGGCACCTGAATTTTTAACAAAAGCTAGGGAAGAGTAAAGCTTCTTTGCAAACTAAGAGGATGCAAAAAGTGGGGTCCTCTTCCAGGTGGCCATCTGCAGGGACACTCCCATACCTCCTGCTTCCCCCAGTGTTCCGAATACATTGGCAGAGATAGTAAAAAGTCAGTGCTCTATAATCATACTTCACTTTTTACCAGAAACACCTAATCTCAGTTTGATTTACAGAAAGATCTGCATCTTTGCCAAGATATTTAAATTCATCACAGGATCCTATTTAGTGGGAATCCTCCTTCACCTCTGAAATTAGAGGAATGTAAAAACTCCAGTTTTTCACCAAGGAAAAAGCTCATCTTCAAAGGCTGTAGATTTGGCAACCACTTAGCATGTTCAAAAGAATATTCCACAGGGTCTGAGAGGGTTTCCCGACTTTCAGAACAATGATGGCCTGGTTACAGCTGTGGTTTGGATGCTCAGAGGGACTTCTGTGCAAGGACCAGCTGTTTGCAGTAGAGTCCCAGCATGATTGTTCTCATATAGGTTATGTTCACTGGGAGATGATGCCCCATGTGTTGCGGGCAACCCTCACATGGAAGACACTATAAGGAGTGCATCAGGTGAAATCTTAAGGTGAGGAGCAGACATTGGAGCATGGCCAACCTTCTTCCACCGGAACTCAGGCACTCCACGTGGGGCAAACTGCTGTGATGGAGCTAGAAGCAGCCCTCTGGTCTTGCCCTCCTGGGGCTCATAGTCCCTCAGGGAGACAAGTTATAGAGGCAACAAGTGGTCCCAAATGCACAGGGTGAGAAGCAGTTAACCCAGAGGCCAGCGCCAACAGCCTCCATGCAGGAAGGAGAGAAGGGGCGTGATGGCAGGGGCCGAGGGGCCGTCGGTGATGACCAGGGGTGGGGCGGGGGTGGGAGTCTGGGATGGCCCAGAGTTTGGTGCTTGTGGGTGGACGGTGCTGCCAGCTGGAATCTCCGAGCTCGCCTTGGGCCCTTAAAGTCTGTCCCCTTAAAGTTTGCCCTCCTCCCTGGCCTGCTCCTCCCTGGCCTTTGCTTAACTCACGGCTGCACGATGGCCCAGTGCCGGGATCTGGAGAACCACCACCATGAGAAGCTCCTGGAGATCTCTATCAGCACCCTGGAGAAGGCTGTCAAGGGTGACCTGGACGAGGACCTGTCTGAGGATGTGCGCGCGGTAGGTGGGGCAGGCTGAACGTGGCGGGAGGAGGGAAGGGAAGGAGGGGGGAAGGGGGAAAGGGGGGCAGAGTTGGACTGGGTGGCACAGGGTGGAGATGGAGTTGGGTGGGGTGGGGCAGAGCTGGGTGAGAGGAGAGGGGCGGGGAGGGGCGTGCTGCTCGGAGCCTGACAGAATTGGTCCAGCCCAGCTCTGTGGCTGGACTGAGGCTCTGAGAGTAAGCCTGACAACCTCCCAGAGCCTCAGTGTTCTCGTCTGCAAAAGGGGACACTAACCCACTTTGCAAAGTTGCTGGCAGACAACATAGGCTAATAAGCACCTGGGAGGGCACCCAGTGGGGTTCAGTTAAAGAGAAGCTCATGATAATTAGATGGTTTCTACTTTCCAACACATTGGTTTCCAAAAGTTCAATTATATGGAAGCTTCTGGTGCTAAGAGAAGCAGTTACAGATAGAGGCTGAAATCTGAGATTTCCCCTGGAGGTCTTCTTAACCTTAGAGTCTCTATGATGAGTACTGTGGGGGTGTTGGAACCACCATTTTTGATCCAGCACAATGCCGCCCAGTTTGCACCAGCACATCCACTGATGAATGGTCACAAAGTCAGCAGGGTTATCCTGGGCACCTGGCTCCATCCCTGGGGTCTGCATGCTAAGAAGGCTCTCCCGGATGTCTGCGCTGCGGTCCAGCAGCAGCATGTCTATGTCTCTGGAAGGAGTGTAGGCATCAAGGGCCCGGGCAGAGACACTTTGTTGTCAGGGCCTGCTTTAGTGCATGCATTATTCACTCCACTGCCAGTTTCTCAACTTCCTTCTGTCCCCACATCACCACCAAGACAAGCCATCATCTTCCTTGGCCTGGACGGCTCACCTCTTTACTGTTCTCTTACAGTCTGTCCTCCACTGGCAGCCAGAGGGACGCTTGAAAACCCAAACCCCATCACTGCACACTTTTGCACAACATCTTCTAGTGGCTTTCATGATCCCTAGAGTAAGCTCCTCCCCATAGTCCCCCAGACTCTCGTGACTGGCCCTGCCCATATAGGCGATTCCCACCCCCAGGCCCCTTACTCCGAATGCTCAGCGGTAGCCTCTGAGCTGTTCCCCAATCACCCAGGTTTGTTCCTTCCAGCTGATATTCTGCCTGGCAGACACACTCTTCCCAGGTCCCCATGTGTCTGACTTGTCCTTGGCATTCAGATTTCAGCTTGACTGTCAGCTCTTGGGAGAGGCCCTTTCTCATCACCTTCCTGAAAAACCCCTGGATCACACGCCACATTTATCAGGTCAGAGCCTCATCTCAATTTCCAACTATCTGGCTGATGTGTATTTGCTGACGTGACTATTCACACTATATATAAGCTCATGGGGGAGGACAGGGATGGCCTTTTCACCACCATGTACCTCCTCAGTGCCAGCAACAGTGTACAATGTGCAGCATAGATGCCAGGCGTCTTCTGCAGAATGAGTGAGAGTGTATGCTCACCAAGCCTCCACTCTGCCAGATATGGGGCTAAGTTCTGTAGACACAGAGGACCAGCAGTCCCTGACTTCCACAGCCTCTGTCCTGGGGCCCAGACAGACACCCAACATAGCAGTGTGGTGACAGGGTCACCATGACACCAGCCGTCCCTCCCTAGGCTGTTAAATGCGGCTAATTGCTATTGACCAGACACAGGAAAATATCACCTTCCCTGGGAAATAAGGCTGTCCCTGAGTGACCAGTCTGGAATTCCCCAGACAGACCATCTTGGGGTGGGTGGAGATCCCTCCCAGCACAGCTCCCATGTCTGTGACACCCAGAAGGCACAGGACTGAAATGTGCTCAATTTCTAATGCCTGGGACACACAGAAAAAGATGAATCCAGAGGCCAACAGCAGAGAAGCAGGCTGGGCTGGCATTTTCAGTGGCCAGCCATCCCTCCAGCCCAGCTGGCTCTGCCTGGTGCCAACTGACTGCCATTCCTGTGGCTTTATGCCTGCAGTTACAGGAAGAGACTCCCCAGGACCTTATACCATGGCCTAAGTCTCCTTACATCTAAGCAACAAAAAACGTGGCCAACTCTTCTCAGGAGGAAAAATATGCTCTGACTATGTGAGTAATACCAACAGCACTCTGGGAGGCTGAAGTGGAAGGATTACTTGAGCCCTGGAATTTGAGACCAGCTTGGGCAACACAGTGAGGCCCCCATCTCTACAAATAATAATTTAAAAATTAGCCAGGCATGGTGATGCATGTCTGGTGGTCCCAGCTACTTGGGAGACTGAGGTGGGAGGATTACTTGAGCCTAGGAGGTCAAGGTGGGCCATGATCATGCCACTGCACTCCAGCCTGGTTGACAGAGCAAGACCCTGTCTCAAAAAAAAAAAAAAAAAGAAGGAATAATACATCATTGACATTGACTGGGGACCTCCTGAGGGCCAGCCCTCTGAGAAGCACTGAACTCATGTTTGCTTTTTTAATCTTCACATCAGCCTGGTAAAGTAGGTACTATTATGGTTCCCTTTTACAGATGAGGAAACTGAGGCATGGAGATGAAGGTAACCTAAGGACACACAGCTTATAAGTGATAGAGTTGTGATTTGAACACAGGCAGTTTAATTGAAAGCCTCTGACAAAATGTCTACTGAGCCTATAGCAAGATGGGGATGTTCAGAGGAGGGACTAGGGCTATGGGTGAAAAAAACTTGGCTTCAGTTACCTAATTATCAATGAGCATTATCTTGATAAGTCACCCTGATGAGGTAGGTTATCTATAAAACTCCGCTCATGCAGTTGAGTGACTGTTACCAGCTCATGACCTACATGGGGCCAATCTGACCCACATCTAAAGTCCTTCCAGCTTTGAGAGGAAAAGCAGAACATATATGTTGAGGAAACAGCCTGGAGCCAGCACTGAGGGAGGGCGTCTGAGTGGTGCTGGCAACCTCAGCTGCCCATTTAGGGAGGTGGGAAGGTCAGAGGAGCTGCCCGGCTGCTCTGAACATCCATGTGGATGTCCAGTTGCGAGGGCAGGGCGAGTGCTCGGGCCCAGGCCACGGGAGGATGCAGGTCCCCAGATTCTGCCCAAGTGGCGGTGGGTTTGACCCAAGCCAGCAGTCTCTGGATATGGGACTGCCACAAGATTCCGGCTGGCACCAGGAGACTCTGCGTTGGCTTGTCCCTGCCCCATCAAGCCAAACTGCTCCTTTGTTTGTGGCAGAGGGGACTGCAAGGTCGTCAGGTGCCCTTCATTGGTGTGACAGAATGATCTGATCCCATGTGCCATGGGGCAGCAAGTCCTCAAGCCACTAGCAGCGTGGTGGTCCTGGGGAGGGGCACTAGCTGTTCCTGTCTCAAAGTCGCTTTGTTGCTACCCAAAGCAATCTACAGATTCAGTGTAATCTCCATCAAAACACCCATGGTATTCTTTGCAGAAATAAAAAAAAAAAATCCTAAAATTTGGAACCACAAAAGACCCTGTATAGCCAAGGCCATCCTGAGCAAAAAGAACAAAGCTGGAGGCATCACATTACCAGACTTCAAAATATACTACAAAGCTGTGGTAACCAAAACAGCATGGTACTGGCATAAAACAGACACATACTTCTCTGAGAAAACACCAAATGGTAGATGACACCAGTGTGGCAGGAAGGCCCAGAGGCCCCAGGGGTCTGGAAAGGGAAACCATGGAAGCTTTGTCAGCAGCATCTGGGGCTAGGATTGTGGCCATAGGGCAGGGGCCAAGGCTACGGAGCTTTCAGAGGCAAGACCAAGGAGTGGATGCCTGTCACCATGCTGGGCTGCCTGGTTAAGGACATGAAGATCAAGTCTCTGGAGGAGAGCTATCTCTTATCCCTGCCCATCAAGTAGTCTGAGATCATTGACTTTTTCCTGGGGGCCTCACTCAAGGAGGGGCTTTTAAAGATTATGCCAGTGCAGAGGCAGCCCAGCCAGCATAGAGGTTCAAGGTGTTTGTTGCCACCAGGGACTACAGTGGCCACATCAGTCTGGGTGTTAAGTGCTCCAAGGAAGCAGCCACTGCCGTCAGAGGGGCCATCATCCTAGCCAAGCTCTCCATTGTCCCCATGCAGAGAGGCTACTGGAGGACCAAGATCGCCAGCCCCACACTATCCCTTGCAAGATGACAAGCTGCTGCAGCTCTGTGCTGCTGCAACTTATCCCTGTCCTCAGGGGCACTGGTGTCCTCTTGGCCTCTGTCCTCAAGAAGATGCTGCTGATGGCCAGCACTGACAACTGCTACACCTCAGCCAGAGGCTGCACTGCTACTCTGGGCAACTTTGCCAAGACCACCTTTGATGCCATCTCCGAGACCCATAGCTACCTGACCTCTGACCTCTGGGAGGTCACCAAGTCTTCCTATCAGGAATTCACTGACCATCTTGTCAAAGACCCACACCACAGTCTTTGCAGAGGACCAAGGCTCCAGCTGTGGCTATAACACAGGGTTTTTTGTTTTTGGTTTTTTTTTTTTTTTTTTTTGAGATGAAGCCTCGCTCTGTTGCCCAGGCTGGAGTGCAGTGGTGCGATCTCGGCTCACTGCAACCTCTGCCACCCAGGTTCACATGATTCTCCTGCCTCACCCTGCCGAGTAGCTGGGACTACAGGCAGATGCCACCACACTTGGTTTAGTAGAAACCGGTTTTCACCAATGTTGGCCAGGCTGGTCTCAAACTCCTGACCTCAGGTGATCTGCCCATTTTGGCTTCCCAAAATAACACAGGGTTTTTATACAAGAAAAATAAAGTGAATTAAGCCTATTCTTTTTTTAAGCAGATACATAAACCAATGAAACAGAATAGAGAACCCAGAAATTAATCTATGTATTTACAGCTAACTGATTTTTGACAAAAGTACCAAGAACATTCACTGGGGAAAAGGCAGTCTCTTCAATAAATTGTGCTGGGAATATTGTATATCCATATGCAGAAGAATGAAACTAGATCCCCACCTCTCACCCTATACAAAAATCAACTAAAAATGGATCAAAGACTTACATGTAAGACCTGAAACTGGTAAGCGCAGTAATCCCAGCACTTTGGGAGTCCGAGACAGGCAAAATACTTGACCTCATGAGTTTGAGACCAGCCTGGGCGATGTGGCAAAACCCCACCTCTATAAAAAAAAATACAAAAATTAGTTGGGCATGGTGGTATGTGCCTGTAGTCTCAGTGATTGAGGAAGCTAAGGTGGGAGGAAGTAGAGGTTATAGTGAGCTGAAATTGCACCACTTCACTCCAGCCTGAGCAGTAGAGCCTGACCTTGTCTCAGAAAAAAAAAAAAAAAAAGAAAGACCTGAAACTATAAAATGACCAGAACAGGAGAAATGCTTTAGGATGTTGGTCTGGGAAAAAAATTTATGAGTAAGACCTCAAAAGCAAAAATAAATAAATGGGAATATATCAAACTATAAATCTTCTGCACAGCAAATGAAACAATCAACAGAGTGAAAAGACACCCTACACAATAGGAGAAAATATTTGCAAATTACTTATCTGATAGGGTATTAATATCTAGAATATACAAGGAACTCTAACATCTCAACAGCAAAAAAAAAATTCAATTTAAAACATCTGAACAGATGTTTTTCAAAAGAAGACATACAAATGGCTAACAAATACATGTAAAACTTTCAGCAACACTAGTTATCAGGGAAATGCAAATAAAAACAAGAATGAACATCATCTCACCCCACTTAAGATAATGATTATCAAAAAGACAAAAAAAAGAAAAGAAAACAAATGCTGGTGAGGATGCAAGGAAAAAGGAACCCTCATATACTGTTAGTACAATGTAAACTAGGACAGCCACTAGGGAGAATACTGCGGAGGGTCCTCAAAAACTACAAACAGAACCATATGATCCAGTAATCTCACTACTGAGCATTTATCCAAAGGAAAGGAAAGCACTATATTGAAAAGATATCTGCACCCATGTTTACTGCAGCACGGTTAGCAATAGCAAGATACAGAATCAACCTAGGTGTCCCAACAACAGATGACTGGATAAAGAAAATGTGGTACATATATACAATGGAATACTATTCAGCCACAAAAAAAGAATGAAATCCTCGCATTCATGGCAACATGGATGGAACTGGAGGACATTATGTTAAGTGAAATAAGCCAGGAACAGAAAGTTAAACACCTTATGTTCTCACTCATATGCCAAAGCTAAAAAAGTATCTCATAGAAGTAAAAAGAAGAACAGAGGCTTCCAGAGACTGGAAAGGGTAGGGGGATGGAGGAATAGGGAGATATTAGTTAAAGAATATTCCAAATTACAGCTAGATAGGAGGAATAAGTTCTAGTATTATATACCTCTGTAGGATGACTATAGTTGACAATAATATATAGTTTCAAATAGCTATAAGGAGGATATTGAATGTTCTCAACACAAAGAAATGATAAATGTTAGCGATGGATATGTTAATACCCTGATCTGATCATTATACATGATGGGGTTGAAACATCACTATGTACCCATCAATATGTACAGTTATTAGTCAATTTTTTAAGATGCCGACATCGTTTAAACAAAGAAGTTGCTTTGAAAGAAACGAGTCTTTACAGCCACGGGGACTACAGAGCAGGGCAACAAGTCAAAAAAGGCTCAGGAGGACCTTTTTGCACGGCCCCTGCCTCCACCCTAGTGCTTTCAGCCTGCAGAAGCTGTTGAGGGATCCAGAATATTCTACCCACAAAAACTATTCTAAGAGGGAAAATTGAAGAGCCACCACTCTAGGCCACCCAAAGTCCAGAAACAACTTGTAACTTACATTTCAAAATAATTCCCTGAAACCAGTTTCCTTCTGTTTGCGTTTAACAGATGTCACAGTTTTTCATAACCAATTCTAACCATGTATGTTTCTAAGCAGACTTCACTTTCTGTTGCTTCTCACAGCTTTTGAAGCTATTTTCTACATATTCAACTCTGAGGGGGATGATTTCTCTGCCTGGCTTAAGAGCTCCACTATGACCCACTTTTTAGAATGAAGGATGAGAACCTTTTTGTGATGGGTTGACATTGTGGTTGTAGTCGTCTCTAAAATAACCAGGACCCCCACTCCTAAGCACACTGCCGAGGCTCACCAAAAACAGGCTTTACACACCTCTGAGCCATTCCCAGAGCCTGGCCTGGGACCTTGTACACACATGGAAAGAACTTAATAATTTCTTGCATTTCTCCCTTGTGACTGTGCTAATTGGTTCCCCAGACACCCCATTCCACACATCAGCTAACCTGGCTTTTCCCACATGGGATTCTGTGGAAAATCAGCATCCCACAAGACATTAATAGGCATTACTCTGAAGTATGTGGCCAAATAAGTGGGAAAACTAAGAGAGATAAAGCTTAAAGGGTTTATTTTCCACAGGACTTTGTAGAGCCTTCAAAATACTTTGTACCCTGCAAATTTTCAGCAGGGGCCTAGGGTGTGCTGGCTTTCCCAAATGTATTTGACCAAAGAATACTTTTTTTTGGCAGAAATATTAACATCTTAAGATTCTACAGAACATGTTTTAGAGACCATTAACTGCCACTATAGGAAAGAATGAAAAGTATATACTCCACTTGCAAGTCCTCCCTGCAATGTAGAGCATTCAGGTGCTCTGCCTTACCAAGCACCTCTGCTTCCAGGTGGAAGCAACTGCTTACTGAGTGCTTCAGTGGCCTTGCCCTGCTCTAGGAAGCGACTCCATTTCAACCACCCCAGGCAGCAACAGCCATAGTGTCAACACCTAGAACCAGTGAGGCCTATTAGAGGGTGGTTATTTCTAACAACTTTTTACGAGACAACAAAATCAGGAACAAGAGAAGGCAGAAGGAGAACCCAAATGGAATCCAAGGTTTGGTTTTGTTGACATGAGTGGCAGTGGAGGGACAACTGTGGGGTGAACATCCATCGGTTTGTAGGGCCTGCTGTCCTCAGAGCAGCCTTGAGACCCTCAGCCAGCCTCATGCTTCCTTTCACCCAGCAGGCGGAGGTTTTGGGTAAGTCGGACTTGAGAGTAACTGAGAGAGAAGCATTGTGAGAACAGATGTCCTGGGTGAGATACCCCCTGGGCAACCACCTGCCTTCACCCTGGAGGAAACATGCTTCCAGCGGGGACTGCAAAGTAACACCCTGGTTGGCTCTTTCCCCACAACACCTGCCCTGCGCAGTTGGGGAGGCGGCTGTCACAGATGAATTCACAGATGAATCGGCAGAGTACACTGATACGAAGGTGGGCTCTGCTCCGAGTGTGGCCTGCACAGCCAGGGAACTTCCAAATGCTCCTTTGCTATCGGCTCTCTTAGTGTTCAGGGTGTAATGACACACACGATCTCATTGGGTTCTTTTCACTCACCAGCTTTTTGTTGATAAGGATACGATTGTTAATGCTGTCGGTGCATCGCATGACATCCACCTCCTGAAGATTGACAATCGAGAAGATGAGCTGGTGACCAGAATCAACTCCTGGTGTACACGTTTAGTAGACAAGGTGAGTCAATGCCAAGCCATCCTAGCAGGTTGGAAGAATTTTTTAGGCTGACATGGAAGTCCTCCCTAGGTAGTGGATAGAATTTTCATTAAGGAATGAAATGAAGAAAGAAATAAAATTAAGGATTGTAGAACTTCACGATGAAGACAACATTGCCCAGAGACTTTAACATCCATGGGCTTCATCATTTTTCTAACTCCTACTTCAAATATAGAGATCAGCAGAACCTGGGGAGGCTCTGAAGCAAATGCAGAGGCTTGCAGATCTCAAGGAACTGTTTTCCCTTCCCTCAAACTGAACTCAGTGAAAAATATTAACCAATGAGGCTGGGCATGGTGGTTCACACCAGTAATCCTAGTACTTTGGGAGGCCGAGGCGGGTGGATTGCCTGAGCTCCGGAGTTTGAGACCAGCTTGGGCAACACGGTAAAATCCCATCTCTACTAAAATACAAAAAATTAGCCGGGCATGGTGGCATGCACCTGTAATCTCAGGTACTCAGGAGACTGAGGCAGGAGAACTGCTTGAACCGGGAGGCAGAGGTTGCAGTGAGCCAAGATCGTACCACTGTACTCCGGACTGGGTGACAGAGCAAGACTCTGTCTCAAATAAAAAAAAAAAAAAAGATATTAACCAATGATCTGATGTAAGGAATCAGGCTTTGGTTTTGGTTTCATTCCTCAGATTCACAGGGATGAGATCATGAGGAACCGCAAGCGCGTGAAGGAGATCAATCTGTACATCAACCACATGAAGAATGAACTGGACAACCTCGAATACAGCAACATCCTAGACTAGATGCATGTTAGTCACAGGGTCTTCTTCAAAATAAAGCACCAGCCCCAACTAGGAGAAGGAAGTGCGCATGCCTCACCGAGCACCACCGGGAGAGTTGCTGGGCTTCTCTCAACTGTGATCCCACCATTCTTCCCCCACCCCTGGAAGAACTTCCAAATGTAGGGAAAATAAAGGATTCATGTCACATTTCCCCTATTCGTTTAAAAAAAAAAAAAAACTGGATGGGTGTAGTGACTTACGCCTGTAATCCCAACACTGGGAGGCCGAGGTGGGCAGATCACGAGGTCAAGAGTTCGAGACCAGCCTGACCAACATGGTGAAACCCCGTCTCTACTAAAAATACAAAAATTAGCCAGATGTAGTAGCATGCACCTGTAATCCCAGCTACTCAAGAAGCCGAGGCAAGAAAATCTCTTGAACCCGGGAGGCAGAGGTTGCAGTGAGCTGAGACTGGGCCACTGTACTCCAGCCTGGGCAAGAGAAGAGATTCCATCTCAAAAAAAAAAAAAAATTAGAATTCATGTTCATGTATGAACAGGAGGAAAGAGTTTGAGACAAACAGCTGGTCCCAGGGCACCTGACAGAGCAACCCCCAAAGGCACTACCATTGGCTACTCTTGGCTGTGGCATAAAGTCAGGCATGTGCCCCTGCTGTTTCCCCCGCTACGCCCAGGCAGGCTGCCACCAACAGGCAAGAAGAGGCTGGGGTGGGCTGAGACCTTCTCTGCTCTGGGTGCTGAAGGGCGGGGAAGCAGGAGAGGCTGCAGCTCCCACTACAGTGCTGGGGCCTGGGCCTGCCCTCCAAGGCTCAGGATAGCCACAGGGACCGGAGGACCTTCCAGAAGAGCAGAGTGCAGGCGGGGCACCTCTGCTCCACTACATCACCTCCACAGCCCTGGTGTGACAGTAACTTAGAGTGACAGTACCTCAGAGTACCGTCGAGGGACGGTTCAGGGAAACGTGGAGAGACACCCAGCATGTGATCAGTGCCCTGTGAGCAGTGTTGATGCCATTTCCTTACTCTGCCAGGCAAAGACACAGGGCTGAGAGAGCCTGTCTGCCTGAGAACCACAGTCTCCCCACTGCCCTCTCACTGGCCTGTCACCAGAAAGCAGTGCCTGCATCCTGGGACACTAGAGGTGGCTGTGTCGGGAGGACCCTTAGGACTCCCGGGTGGGTGATGAGTGAAAACATGGACATCAGGTGACCTCGCCAAGACCATCCAGGCTTTTAGCCCAGGAACAATTTCTTCTTTCTTTTTTTTTTTAAGATGGGGTTTCACCATAATGGCCAGGCTGGTCTTGAACTCCTGACCTCAGGTGATCCACCCACCTCAGCCTCCCAAAGTGCTAGGATTACAGGCGTGAGCCACTGCACCTGGCAACCCAGGAACAATTTCTATTTTCTACTTT
>CAUYQU010077871.1:0-14701 GCA_963574635.1 Cheracebus regulus | reverse complement strand
CCAAACTAAGTTTTACAAGCCAAGGAAAAATAAAATTTTTTGCGAACAAGCAAGAACTCAGAGACTTCATTACCACCAGGCCTGTTCTGCAACAACTTCTGAAAGAAGCACTATATACAGATACGAACAACCAGCATCAGTTATTCTAAAAACGTATCAAAAAGTAAAGAATATTACAACAATGAAGAATTTACATCAACTAACGGGCAAACAGCTAGTTAGCCTTAAATAACAGTATTAAATTCACATATATTAATATTAAGCCTAAACTTAAAGGGATTAAATGCCTCAATCAAAACATACAATTAGACAAACTGAATAAAAAGTTAAAACCCATCGGTACGCTGTATTCAGACCTTTCTTATAGGCAAGGACACACAAAGGCTTAACATAAAGGGATGGAGGTAGATCTACCAAGCTAATGGAGAGCAAAAAAAAAAAACAACAACAAAAAAAACCGGATTTGAACTCAGACCTGGAACAAGCAAATTCAATAAATATTTACAGAACCTACACCCCATATCCACAAAACATATATTTTTTCAATATTATATCATACCTATTCTAAATGTGATCACATAATAGGAAATAAATCACTTTTTAGTAACTGCATAAGCATTTCACAGATTTAAATGAAATCCTGAGCAATAGAGCAAGATTCTCGTTCTCTCTCCCTCTTTCTTTTTCTCTTTTACTTCTTTCTTTCTCTTAAAAAAAAAACTTCCCCTCTCTCTTTCTTTTATTCTTCAAAAGAAAAGAAAAAAAAAATTTACCATACTCCCTCATGTAGTCTCATCTTGATGTTTTCATGCTATTTGGTGACAATGGTCACTATACTTCAAACAGTATTTTCTCTACATTTCTCTTAATTATACTTATCAGTGGAAAGATGGAAAAAAAGAAAATACATTCACTGTGTTTTCCTCTGTTCTTGTCCAATTATAAAGTTGTAGCGACTTTATAATTCAATATTTTTCTCATCTAGTCTTTGGTTATGCAGTGGTAAGAAATCGATTGCAACAAGTATTTTATATTTTTAATTTTTTTCAGAGTATAACTTTTGAAATGGAAGAGATAATTTCTGATATGTGAGAATGGAAGCACTAGAGTTGGAAGTAATATGACTGAAGAAGGCAAAACTCCTCCCAGGAGATTCCCTGTCATGAATTCCCACTCAAGGTGAACTTATTTATTACTTTAGCTCAACTCACACCTCCAGTTAAAGTTTTGTACTGACAATTTAAAATTTATCTCCTTCATTTAAATTTAACTATATTTTATAAGTTGAGCCTCTTCTGTGTACATGAATTTCTGACATTGTACTTGTTTTGAGTCCTATAGAATAAATAACGAATATAATTTCACAAAAATTGACATTGGGGCACTGAGATAATCTGGAAAGTTTTATGTTATAAGCTATAAGGGACAAAGTAATTGAAACTATGGCGGGGGGGGCTGAAAGAGGAAACTAGGTTGGGCATTGGGCAACAGGACTGTCATTTGCTGGATACAAAACAAGGAATAGAAAGGAGATTGGTGAAAGGAGTGAGTGGGGATCCGAGTTAGATATTTTAAGTCTTAGAGTGCCTCTGGCTTGTGGATGTTCAATTAGGTGTACAGTACACAGCTGTATATAAAAATATTGGTTTCAGGGGGGAATTAGGGACTAGAGATATACCTGGAAAAGATCACAGCATAAAGATAGTGATGGAAGCCTTGGCAGTGATGAGATTGCCCAGAATGTGGAGTGTGATCCCTGAGACTGATATTTAAGAAGAGGACTCCAAAAGATGAATTCAAAAACTTTAGAAAAAGAGTTGTTACAGAGGCAGAAAATGATGTGAAAGAATACTGTAATTTAAGCTAAAGAAAAGTGTATTTTCAAGAAGAACAGTGACCTATAATGTCAAATGTCATGAAGTAATCAAATCTGATAAGGGGTGAAAGTATTCTAATGTGGCAATGAAGATGCAGGGGTAGTGGTGAAGAACCCCAATCGTAGAGGCCTGGAAACTAATGAAGAGGAGAACATGTGCAAATACCAAATACAGAAATGCAGCCAAAGTGCTTACTATTGAACAGGAGAAGGCAGGCACTGCTAGACAACTGAACCTAGGAAGGAGTTTCTTTTAAAAAAACAAAAACAAAAACAAAAAACAATGGGAGACAGCAGCCAAGCATATGTTAATAGAAATGGGCGTCTGAGCAGGATTTCTTGGAGGTAGACAAGAGTGACAATAAGTGATGGAATCAAGTTCTTTTAGAGAAAAAGGATGCAGAATTCCAGAACACGGGGAATGAAATAACCTTTGCAAAAGGGGCATGTGATTCTTTTCAATCAGCAGGATAACAGGCAAGAGAGGTGTGGTTGTAAGGTTGCAGGCACCTGATTGTCCTCTGAAGATGATGCGGAAGAATGGGGAGGGGAAGGAACACAGACTCTGAACACACACAACACTCTGTGAAACCCTCCCTTCAGTCCATGCATTCAATTATTCATGGAATTTAGCTACTTCTTCCCTGAGTTATACTACAGAGTCTATGTTACAGCCTTTAGCTATATATTATATTCAGTGTCTTATATTTAGCTTAGTAAGCTTTAGTTTAATAGCTTTTATATTATATTCAATATCTTATATTTACCAATTTATTAGCTTTTGTTGAGGTAATATATAACTAAAGTTATATCGTAAAACACCAACATAGAACAGCATAACAGGAGGCAAACCACAAAGAGGTTAGATGGTATTTAAAATTAGTTTGAACACATAGCCAAACCTCTTTAGGGTGACATGGAGCCAACAATCTTAATAAGGCTTCTAGATGAACTTTACAGAACTTCCCGTTCTCTTCTTTATAGGAGGCCCATCGTAGTACCAACCAAATGAGATGTGCCTTTCAACCCAGTTCCTTTTTTCCTATGGTTCTTACTAGTCATTCTCTCACTCTGCTGGCCTTCTTCCCAGAATATGCTATAAATTCTCCATTGCACCTTTGGGCCTTTGCTCTGGCTTTTTCCTCTGTCTGGAATGCTCTTCCCACAGATATCCCCTTGGTTAAGTCCCTTAATCCATTCAAATCTTTGCTCGAATCTCAATGTGTTCAGGAGGCAAACCCTGACTACCACTTAATACAACAGTCTGCCATTTCCCCATCCTTACGGAACACCATTGACCTACTATGTATTTTCTTGTCCATAGTATCTATCATTGTCTAAGATACTGAATAATGTATTCATTATACAGTTATTCTGTTCAAAGAGGTATTGAGTCTCTAACTCAGTATCTGGCACACAGTGCTTAATAAGTATTTGTTAAATAAAGGAATGGATTTGATGCTGTGGTGATTCACTATGTTTTAAAATCATAGTGGTTGCTTATCTTAGAAATACATGTTGGATAATTTACAGAAATTTTTCAAAATATCTATGCCTGGGGGAAAAGGCAACTGAAATATGTTCACTTTTACCTCCCTCCACTTATATGCCACAACATTATCCAAGAGTAAATCACAGACTGGGAGTGGTGGCTCACGCCTGTAATCCCAGTACTTTGGGAGGCCGAGGCAGGTAGATCACTTGAGGTCAGGAGTTCAAGACCAGCCTGGCCACCATGGTGAAACCCCATCTCTACTAAAAGTACAAAAATTAGCCGGGCGTGGTAGCAGGTGCCTGTAGTCCCAGTCACTCAGGAGGCTGAGGCAAGAGAATTACCTGAACCCTGGAGGTGGAGGCTCCAGTGAGCCAAGATTGCACCACTGCATTCCAGCCTGGGCAACAGAGGAAGAGACTGTCTCAAAAAAAACACAAAAGTACATCATATTGCAGCAAGAAATACTTCATCATATCCTTTAGGGGAGTCTCACATTATAAATATTCATCACAATTATTCTTATAAAATTACAATTCTGATGATAATCAACTGAAGTTAATTTAATTGCAATGATATACAATGGTGTTTCTGATAAAGAATGATCTTCTACCAAAAAAATTTATATGCCTGAGTGTCATTTTTGTTGCCTGGAGAAAGAAACACACACACACACACGTCAAATTTTCCAATCATTTTACCCAAGAAGTCAATACGACCAGTAAGATTATTCTTCCAAATGAGCCTCAAATATTGCTTTACTTATGGTCTCTTAGCTGGTCTTCTGTCTTTTTAATATACCTGAAAGTAACCTGTAAGGCATAAGGAGATTTGAAATGTGTTTCCTGTTGAAGTCGTTTTGTTTTTTACCACTAACATAGCAGTACTAGTTTCCAAGAAAACAGAATTGATACTTCCTCTGAGTGCACTGTGAGTTTTACACAATGCTTACAAGAAATAATGAACAATTTCTGGCATCACTGGAGGGGTTTTACATGTGTAATTGATTAGGAAACTGCATGCTGAACTCTCCCAGAGCTTATCTTTTGTAATATGGAAAAATCAAACCTCTCCTACATGTGATGTTTGTCTTAGTAATCATGGGAACAATTAACTGTGCTTACAATTGGCTTCATAGCAGCAGTGGCAATGAGTTGAAATAAGGTTAGAGAATTAGATTCATATTGTTCCTTGTGGAGATAACCCATTAGTAAGGCTAAAAACCTCTAAACAGGCAGTGCATTAACATGAAGACAGTGGGAGGGGAAAATATCAAGCCACACAAAATTTGTTGTGAAGAGAAAGCTTGCTGAGTGTCATAAAAGGCTGAGGAAGTTTATCCATATATGGATACAAGTATCATCTGCTGGGTTAAAAAAACATGAACTAAACTACTCATGCAACTTTGTTGGTTTAATATAATAATAAATATTTTGAATGTATTATATTTAAATAAAACATAAATATCCCAGTGAAGGAAAGGTGTTGTAACAAATAGAAGCATTTAGGCACACAAGAAGTGGCCACGTTCCTTCACTGTTCACCCACAAAGTACAAATTTTACTGTGACTATATATAAAAGAACTACAATCACAGCTTATTAGTAGTCATTATAAATGTAGCGCAAATCACTACACATCATTCTTACAATGCTGTTGACTCAATACTGTGTGCATCAGACCACTAAAACACCTCCTCACAAACTCTCAAATGACTTCAATTAATAAAATGAGATGTTAATAATGTCTTCATTTGTAGGGATATTTTATTGGCCTGAAATGCAATATACTTTCTGGTATTTTTATTTTCTTAAACACTAAATTGTAGCAAGAATTTTGTAATCACTGTATAGTGCTGAGTAAAACCTCAAAATACATTCTGGAATTTGTAAGGAATGCATTTCTTTTTTTAATTTCTTTTGGTATTTTCACTATCAATTTTGCCTCGATAACTGTATATAAAAAAAAAAACTACCTCATAGAGCTCATGAAACTATAGTAGGTATTCACTGAGCATTTGGTGATTTGTTAAGCACTCTCATCAGTGAAATATTTCAGCTCAACAGGCACACCCGGGGCCAGATGAGCACTGGCTTCCCCCTTTGAGGAGTCTCGATTACCTCATGTCTCACTTCAAACAATTTATTTTTCTTGTATGCATAGCTGGGTTCAAGAGTTCTTTCTTGTTTTAATTGGATATATTCTTTTTCTTTTCTTTTTGTAAGTCCTATCATACAGTAAAGACATCAGATAGAACTCTTTTAGAGTTATGTGGAAAACTTTTAAATATAAATATTTAATTTGGACAGTTTTTACATAAAAATAGACATATACAAAAATTTAAAAAGAAAAGTTCCTGATGAGGCTCCTAGCAGAAAGTGACATTCACCTGAACCCACTTATATAACAACAACAACAACAAACCTAAAGGTAAATACAGCTGAAAGATATGAATGAGGATGCCATGAGATACACCTGAATCTCCTGAGGAAGCACGTTCTCTCTCTTCCATTAAACTGCTCTAAACAACTTCTTTCACGTTTTACTGTTGTATTTCTTTATATTTTCTCTCTCAAGCATTTGTTAATACACCACAAGCTGTCCTATATGTGCTTCTTTTATACTTAGCAATAAATGCAAAATGCATTAATTAACAAATATTAATTATATCAAATCAACAGCTCCTTCTAAAATTAAAGGGGTCTGAAAATGTTGCTTCTGACTAAGCACATTATATCACACATGGAATTCAGATTCTGTTCCAAATCTGAGGACAGAAGCACATACCTTAGCAGGACCTCTTATTCTAATCACAAAAAGCAGAACCAGTCTCAGGAGTGCCCGTGTTTAAACTCTGCCTGATCTGGGATAGTTTCAAACTGAATCAGAGGTAACTCACCTGAATTACCAAACAAAAGTAATTATGTATAATCTCCTAAGATAAAAATATGTTTCTCCCCTTAACACATTAACTTTTAAGATCAGGCCTCTTACTTCCCCAGTTCGGTTTTTGCATACTCAGACATAAGGTCACCACCCTGTCTTTGGAATGACATTTTGTGTTTTTGTCCTATGACTCACCCATGCTTCTTGCTGTTCCTTCCATTCTGGACACAAATGAAGGCTCATAATTTGCCCTAAGGCATGTTGCAAAAGCAGCTTTACAGTGATTCACTGCCCTTTGGTCCTTCATAGTATCAAAGCACAACTTTAAATCATGAGGAAAAGACCCGAGATGTCAACAAAATTCAGTCATACCATTAATTAACTCATCATTTGCAAGAATCATTGCTCAACTTTCATTTTTACTTAGCATTCATTATTTCCCACAAGAAATGTTTTTAGAGTCTGAACTAAGTGTGAGGCACTGTGATAAATCCAAGCAGTTGTTTCCTAACTGCTAGGGTTTAAGTCACTGTCATGGCCATTTTATGAGCAGAAATTTCATTTTGGCAAAAATACTTGTTAACTTGATACACTCTCTTTGAATAGCATTAGTTTTGAATTTTAATTCTAATCTATTAATAAGCTCATTTTCATTTTATTGTTTTAAAAAAAATTGTAGGCCCAAGAAATTTACCCTATTTTATATGCAGACAGATGTAAGTGAAATTTCATACATTCAATCAACTTGTTTCTCCTAAAAGATATGAAATATTTAAGACATAACTACCCATTTGAATTTCTATATTTATAGTTAACAAAACTGAGATTAGTCCAAAATCATAAATCTCTCAGTGAAAGAATCAAGAACAAGTTTTTTGACTCTACCATAGAAGACCTTTAACTACACTGTCTCTTCCTAACTGCTATAAAAATGTGAGACCCTAATAACTAACTTATCAAACACGAGATGCTCTGTAAGAATATCAGATTTTAAAAAAAAAAAAAAAAAAAGACTACTATGACCAAAAGAATGAATAAATTAATCAAACTTTTTACAGACTTCTGTATTGATGATTCTGTAGTGAAGATAAGTAGCAAATATTTTCCATCAGTCTAAACAGAAGAGGCAAGCAGAGGGAAACTTCAGCCTTGGAGGGAAAGTGTTGATGCGAGAACATAAGCAGTTCACTCTCACACAAACAGCAGCTTTGTCTTCCATCTACGCTAGTACAAGGTAACCAAGATGTAAACTCTAACCACATGTTCAGCAGAAACAGTAAAGTGACTGTTTCTTTGTAGAATAATTTCTTTATGTGTTTATTACTGCTTTGATGTACACCATAAATTTCTGCTTAAAGGTCACAAGATTATGATGACAAATCAAAAACTAGGTTGTAATAATATGTTGACTGTACAGGAAAACTGTGTAAAGAACTGGAGAATAATAAACATTAAGACCAGCACATGCATTTAAAAAATACAGATTAGATGCTCTTAAAAAATCTTCTAAAAAATATTTGGTTCCCACAAAGTACAAGCAAAATATTTTACTGTTGAGTAGAATTCATTCTTTTTCTGAAATCATTGTATTTGAAAGCTTTCATAAGATTATAGTTTTGCGATGACATTTCTCTTTAGCATGAGACAAGAAAGACAATTCTTCTAATTAACTTTGTTAACTCATTTAATAGTTTTGCAACTCACAATTTTTCCCAATATATTGTTTCTGAAGCAGAATATCACCTGATGTCTGAAATATAACATCTCTTTTTTTTTTTCCAGACATTCAGAACATAGCTCTTCTCCCCCTTTTACCCTCTTTTATCCCTAGGTAAACTGTAAGGAATAGTTTTTGCCTTCTTAAAAACCTGAATGTCTGGGCTTGGTGGCTTACACCTGTAATCCTAGCACTTTGGGAGGCTGAGGTGGGTGGACTGCTTGAGCTCAGGAGTTCGAGACTTGCCTAACCAACATGACAAACCCTATCTCTACAAAAAATGCAAAAATTAGCCAGGCATGGTGGTGCATGCCCATAGTCCCAGCTACTTGGGAGGCTGAGGTGTGAGAATCCTTTGAGCCCAGGAAGTAGGGGCTGCAGTAAGCTGAGATCATGCCACTGCACTCCAGCCTGGGCAACATAGTAAGACCCTGTCTCAAAAAACAAACAAACAAACAAATATCCTGTATGTTGGTTGTCGGTGAGTTCACATAAAAATACAATTATTTAAGGTAAAAGCTTTAACAGCTCTTTTATCAGTTTTAAATACACAAGTCAAAGTGATTGCTACATCCATGTAAATTTATATTTAAAATTGGTTTTCACAACAACATCGCAGCATAGGTACCTATAACCTGGGTACATTCCACCACTCCAAAAATACTGCATGTATATATTTGCATCGTCTGCTGCACCAGGCCAGTGACTTTGCCTATGCAGTCCTTTAATCTAACTGTCTTGTCATTGCACAGTGTGCCATTAGTTTATGCAAACCTACTGGGCTAAGCATCTATCACAACAAACCTGCTGGTGACATATTGATTTTTTTAGTTTCAGTTGTCCCCTTTGAGACCTTAGAGCAGCTGTGTTTTTTGTAAGATTCCACTAAGTGTAAAGTATACTCACATTATCCACTCAAACTAATTCAAATAGAGGGACTGTTAATCACCAGTGAATGCATCTACTGTTGAAGATCCTATCTAATAGTAAAGACAAATCAGGAAATTAATTAATTACACTGTTGAACATGTCAAGTCTACTTTTTTAACTTTTGATTTCTAAGATCTGCTAATGTGGTTATGATATGGTATCTGCATAATAAATTTATACTATATATGCAGTATGTATTCATATGTCTACACATTTATGAAATGGACTCAGCTGGATGTTGTACAACTGGAAATTAAACTTCTTAAAAGTGACTTGCATTCTCAAGCTCTCCCATGACACATCATCTTAGAAGCTGCTTGGTAAGCGAAAATTCAGATACCTAGGAGTTAGTTAAATGTAGCATCATAACATTATTAAACCAACCTTGTGCTAAAATGTCACCAGTGTTTAATCTTTATGAATAATGTGATTGAATTTATGTATGTATTTGATAATCTCACTAAGCCCATTTTTTAAAATAACAAGACCAGTAAGAAAGGAATTAGGGTATTGCTAGGTAAAAAATATTGATCAATTTTTCTCTCATTTCAACTCTAACCACAAAAGTCTTGAAATGAGTGCATGTTTGTATAAAATCATTAATATGTTATATAAATTAAATCAATTAACTAAAATTTCAGCCTCTCAGTTCTTGATATACACATACAGTTACTAGGTAGTGAAATTAAAATATTTCCTTAAAATATTTCTATTTTAATGTATCAATGTCATTTTACAAAGCAGATTCAAAATTTAAGGCATAATATATCAAGCAAACTCAAATTTTCTCACATGAAATATTTCAAATGTCTGCAAAGTTTTAAAAGAGTCGTTAAATATCTAAACAAATCAAGCTCACCAATTTCAGACAGTATTCAAAACAATAAATTCAATTTGGTATAATAGAAGTGGTATGAGGAAACAAGTCACTAAATAGGAAACCATGACTTATTGAAACTTTATATGTGAGTTTCTAAACGCCTCTCACTATGGTTTTATCTTCAGTAAAAATACTGAATGTAGAATAAAGCAGAAAGATTAAATCAGTGATTCAAATGCCTGACCCAAGATTAAATGGATGAATCAAATCCCCAAATCAAAGCATTGGTAGTATGTCTAACAAATTACAGTATTAAACAATACAGTAGCCTTGAGGCAAAGGTTAAAGACTATTACTTTCAATCTGTCAAACCAGTTGATATGTTGGTTACAGTCTTTACATTTCTTAGAGTTAATTACAACACAGATTTGTTAAATGAATTGAAAGAGCTGCTTATCCTGAGTAAAAAGCATAATCTAAGATTGGATACATACTGACAATTACCTGTCATGGAGAAAAATCTTAAAAGACTCCAAATATGTTCAACTCTATAAAGCAACGTTTTAGTGTTCTACATAGTCTAATATAGAGGTTTTTAAAATATTGATTTTATATTATCTTAGACATCTCTGATTGTAATTTTGATTTGCGTTTATCAGTAGTAAATAGTCTACATAAAGAATATAGCTTGAAGGACAGAAATATACATTAATGCTACTTGTCTGAAAAGGTCTCTTATTACATGTTTTAAAGGTTTAGTGATTTTTACATCAAGAAATAAAATGTTTTAGAAAGAAGTCTCTGGCAATTTTTCCCTTTGAACTACAAAGAGTCAGAAATGATTCCTGAGCCTCTAAGCAACTTAAAAAGAAATAATTGGCCAGGCATCGTGGCTCATGCCTGTAAATCCCAGCACTTTGAGAGGCTGCGGCAGGAGGATCTCTTGAGCTCAGGAGACTATCCTGGGCAACATGGCAAAACCCTGTCTCTACGAAAAATACATGCACCTGGCCAGGCATGGTGGAGTTCCCTGTAGTCCCAGCTACTTGGGAGGCTGACGCAGGAGGAGTACCTGAGCCCCGGGAGGTAGACAGGCTGCAGTGAGCTAAGACGGCATCACTGCATTCCAGCCTGGGCAACGGGAGGGAGATCCTGTCTCGAAAAAAGTAAAAATAAAAATAAATAATAATTGTGTGGTTGTTATAAGGTTGCTGACATGACATTAAGTTTCCAATTATAACGTAGCAAAGAAACATCTAGGAAACACACAAAATCTCTATCTACATTGTAATTAACGAAGGACAAGGAAGACATTTCTACTATCATTCTCAAGTGTCTGAATTTTCAGCTATGTCATTACTTCTGTTTCATGCGTCCAAAGTATAAAGATTTTTATGTCAAGATATTATATAGTTTTCATTATAAATAGACATTACAGACATTTAAAATACTTTAACCACAATGACAAAAAAAAAAACTTATTGAGTCCAACCAAGGAGATGGTATATTCTATCCCACAATTTAATGTTAAAATGTACTTTGAGTCTATCTTATATTTGAAATGTGTTTTGAATTTTTTTTTTCTTTTTTCTGCAACCTACACTTCCCTGGTTCAAGCAATTCTCCTGCCTCATCTTCCAGAAGTAGTTGGGATTAGAGATGTGCGCCACCATGCCCAGTTAATTTTTGTATTTTTAGTAGAGACAGGGTTTCACCATGTTGGCCAGGCTGATCTGGAACTCCTGACCTCAGGTGATCTTCCGGCCTTGCCCTTCCAGAGTGCTGAGATTACAGGCTTGTGCCACCGCACCTGTCCATGTTTGTAATTTTATATTACAAATATGAATATCTTTTTTGTTTCATTTGACTTCACGATAACCTTATTTGAGAAAGGGTAGTTATTATTATATTAATTTAGATATAACAAATGTAATGGTTGTGAAGTTTACAGGAATAAGTTATAGTAAAATTAAAACTAGAATAGAGGTATGTATTCCTAATCTTATATACAAACTTTGTTACATACAATCATCTTTTTGTGTTATGAATAAATCTTCAAATAATTACTTATAACACATAATTTACTATCAATATATATTTCACTATCTTCTTTGTTGTATTACAACATATTCTTGTGAAAGACTTAGAATACATGTAATATGGGTTCTAAATGATAATTTAATCTTTAAAATATATTTTCCTCAAACAGGTATGGTTACAAGTGTATTATGCATTATTGGTAAAAGTATAGATTATTTTAGGTAACATAAATACAAATCAAAGTAATTACATACTTTTCTAAAGTGCAATGTTTTAAAGGCAGAGATGTAGGTATTACAAACAAATATGACAAAATAAATGACACATCATATATTGTAAAAAGAAAAAATGATTCATTTTTTCTTTATAGCATCCTCTCAAATAATGCCTAATGATATAAATTTGTTTGATCCATGATAATTTTTAGTAACAGAATCACAAATAACTAATTCAGTCAAGTCAGCCAGATGGAGTCAGATGTGAGCAATCAATCATTCAGATTATACCTTTGGTATCTTTAAGCAAATTAGTAGTCAAATTATTGTTTCTAGATGTTTGCTTGTTTAATTTGTAGTCTATTACTCTTATAATTGGAAAAACTCAAATATATAGAAGTAAATCATATTAGATGTGCATTAAGAGAAATCATTTGTTTTCAGAAGTCCAATACATTGAAGGAACTGACCTGGCTAAAAGGTCTATTGTTTTTGATAATCTGGGCACTTGTATAATTTAATCTATCACATTTTCAATACATGTATCTTTGACATCTGTTGCTATAATTTTTTGATAAAATATTACCATGGGTCAATCAAGGACAAGAAAAAAAGAAAGCTTATTTTTGGGATATCTTCAATGATATACAGGCAAATATTTTCTGAAGGAAGTTGAGGGTCTTCTAACACTGCAAGCATTCCCAAAGATTTCTCAATTTGGCTGTAACCCCCCTTTCAGCATAGGCCTTAAAGCTCAATGAAAAGACTAATGTCAAAGTTAAAAGTGTATAAAGAAAAATAAAAATAAATTCAAAAACTTAAAATCTTGAAGGGGTACTTAGTAAAATAAACTTTAGAAACCACTTCTAAACAACCAAATCTAAATGCTCAAAAATGAAAGTTGCCTTTTACTTGAGGTTTGGCTGAGTTACTTTATTATATGTACTTTCTACTTTTTAAATCTACTGGTCTGGAAACTGAAACACACATGTTCAGTGGTGACTGAACTTTCCACAACTGGCTGGACACACGATAAACTACAAAGTTCATGGAGCTCCAAAAATAACCAAGAGCTCATGTCAGAGAAATAGTGCTACAAAGGAAGTTTAGATTCAGGCAAGGTTTTTAAAACAATGTCCTAGGTAATATGATATTATTCTGCAAAATTCCAAACAGTCCAATGTGCTGTGTA
Source organism: Cheracebus regulus (assembly GCA_963574635.1). Classification (NCBI taxonomy): domain Eukaryota; kingdom Metazoa; phylum Chordata; class Mammalia; order Primates; family Pitheciidae; genus Cheracebus; species Cheracebus regulus. Next base: position 1,534 of record CAUYQU010077871.1, on the reverse strand, counting down.
TTAAACTGATGCATCATCTGGCTACAATGCCAGTGTTTTATGATCTTTGTAGTACTGTATTTCAGCTTGTTTCTTTGGGGAGCATATGCACATGTTATCTGCCTGCCGCTTGACCTCCCTGTACTAACAAGATTTAAAGCATATTGGTTCAGATCTTAATTCCAGGGCCTAGCACAATTAAAAGCCTCCCAGGAATTCCAAGTCGAACTCCCCTGTGCTTTTCACTGTTTCATTTCCTGATTTATAGCAGTCTGCTTGCTTCTGCCCCATGTAATATAGGACTTGATGGTTCACCCTTTTACTGATTTCCATATAAATTTCAGATACACTCAGCATTTGTGATATTTGGCTCATTTACTGATGGTCCACAAGTGAAACAGAAGGAAACTCATCAGACATTGAAGCCCTCCTGTCATCTTCCATCAATATCCCGTCTTGAGTCCAAACTCCTGACATGCATCCGTCCTCACTGTGCAAAATCTGTTACCAAGCACGTTCAGTTCCCTCACTCCTTATACCGCCCTCTCCATAATACTTCTACTGTTTCCCTAGTAGTAACAGCCTAAAGGAACAGCTTATCTTCTCCAACCCCCTTAAATTCTAAGAAATGAACTTTATCCATCATAAAATTCTTCAAACAATTTGGAATACACATGGAGAGGTAGGAATGAGAATGACAACAGAAGGAAAAGCAAGAAGACAAACATGCCCTTTCTTTGCACACCTATCTTTGTTTTAAATGATTAAAGACAAGGGAAAGATCAATTAATTAAATATTTTCAAATGTTTTTTTAAAAAATTCAAATTATTTTATTGAGTCCTGGGGGAAAATATTCTAACCTTTTCTGCTGAATTTAATAGTTAAAATCAAACGGAAAGTTATAAAACTATGAGGACTAGTGATTTCATTCTCTTAACTAAAATTCATTCTCCAGATTACATACAAGTATCTTAATTTCCCTAAATGAAATTGGTTTGACATACTAACCAGAAAAGTGATATATTATAAAATTTACTTTTTAAAGTCAAAAGCATTAGCAATAGTTTAATAATTCAAACAAGAATGATAACCAGAAAAATTTATTTTCTTTCTAATTCTTTTATAAGATGCCTACCCGTATACTTAAAATACTGTCTTCCTAAAAAAGTCTGAAATAGTAGAAATAGTAAATAGAAATCTTACAAACCATATAATTTTTCATTCATTCTTATATTAGTTATAGGCTAGTTCATTCAGAATTCTAGGATCACAGACAAAATCAGTTACAGTCTCTTTACAGGAGGCAATAGACTACTACTTGCCAAATTGACTAAGATCATTTTGACATTTATCTTGTGATTCCCTATAATGTTTCATAATTAAAAGTTGAATGGAGAGAGATCCAAGATGGCGGATTAGGAGCAGCTCAGGATTGCAGCTCCCAGTGAAAGTGCAGAGGCTGCTGCAGGTGATCCCCAGGAAGCAGGGCCTGAAGTGGACCTCAGCAGTCCTACAGCAGAGAGGCCAGACTGTTAGAAGGAAAACTAAGAAACA
>CAUYQU010077869.1:0-16334 GCA_963574635.1 Cheracebus regulus | reverse complement strand
TTGCGGGGGTTATCAACAGGGCAGCAAGGCAAGACGTACCCCAGGGAAGCCGGTGTAAAAAAGCAGGGAATCTTTTTTTTTTTTTTTTTTTTTTTTTTGAGACAGAGTCTCACTCTGTCACCCAGGCTGGAGTGTAGTGGTGCAATCTCAGCTCACTGCAACCTCCACCTCCCTGGTTCAAGCGATTCTCCTGCCTCAGCCTCTCACTTAGCTGGGATTACAGGCATCCACCACCATGCCTGGCTAATTTTTTGTATTTTTAGTAGAGATGGGGTTTCACCATGTTGGCTAGGCTGGTTTTGAACTCCTGACCTCAAGTGATTTGCCTGCCTTGGCCTCCCAAAGTAGGGAATTCTTATTTATTTATTTATTTATTTAGAGACAGTGTTGTTAGGTCGCCCAGACTGGAGTGCAGTGACATGATCTCAGCTCACTGCAATACCCACCTCCGGGGTTCAAGCAATCCATGCCTCAGCCTCCCAAGTAGTTGGGAACACAGGGACACGCCACCATACCCAGCAATTTTTGTATTTTTTGTAGAGGTGAGGCTGAACTTTAAGGCAAAAAACTGTCACAAGGGAAAGAAATCAGGTTGGCTTCAGACTTCTTGACAATATACAAAACAAAATAATGGAACAACATTTTCAAGAAAACCTAGGAAAGAATTGTGAGCACAGTCATATGAAAATGCCTTTGTTCTTACAGAACACACACTTTAAATATTTAAGGAGCATGGGGCATCATATCATACCATCTTATTCTCATCAGGAAAAAAATGTCCTTTCTACTGTACTTGGCAGTTTTTCAGTGTGACTGAGATTGTTTCAAAATAAAAAGAATAGCAAAGAAAACCCTGAGAAAGAAGAGTCATGAGGCAGAGCTAGCTCTACCACATGGCCTAGATAAATACAACTGGATGGGTTTGGTACATCAATACAGATACGCATGCTACGGAAAAGAATCAAGAACTACATAGAAGTGACATCTCAAATCACTGACAAGATGAACTTACTAATAAATGATTCAAACAACCAGACAGCCATTTGGGAAACAGATAAATCTGGATCCATACTTCTTTCTAAATATCAGAACCAATTCCAAATGGAACAGTCAAATGTAAAAAAAATCGAACCCCTTAATTGTTAGGAGAACATGATGAATCCTTTGTAACCTAGTTTTAGAGAAGTCTAATTATCATTCAAAACAAGAAATAATATAAGGCTATGAAAACTCTACCTCCTAAATGTTAAACTCTTCTACATGGCAAAAAAACATAAGAAGCAAATGACATACTGGGAGAATATTATATGCACATCTGTTTTCTGGTATCTCAGGCTCATCTTATACTCTCCCTTCAGTTTTGGAATCAACCATTTGTCCAAGAAATCTTTGTTCCTTTGGACATTATATCACAAAGGGTTATCTCCCTAATATATAAAAAGCTCTTTAGAAAAATAATAACTACCTTTTTTTTTTTTTTTAGGAAAAAAAGGCAAAGGATACAGACAATTGACAGAAAAAGTGCAAATGACCTTAACTTTATGAAAAAATTATTTAAAAAATTAAGGCCTTATCCACCAATGCTATCTTTACCATGCTCAAAACTTACAGACTACAATTCTATGTAGAAGAGTGGAAGAGTTTGCATGTCTTAATAGTTTTCTTAGTTCGTGAGCTTTCTCTTGCATTGCTATAGTGAAGTACACTATCTTTAATAAAGAGTCCCTTTGTTGTCTGTCTCTTAACTTGTTTATACTGTCTTGTCTCAGGAGGATGTTTACTTAACACGTGGTGGCTCATGCCTGTTATTCCAGCACTTTGGGAGGCTGAGGAGGGCAGATCACTTGAGGTTAGGAGTTCAAGACCAGCCCGGTCAACATGGCGAGGGAACTCTACAACCATGAGGCTGGTCTCGAACTCCTGACCTCAGGTGATCCACCCGTCTCAGCCTCCTAAAGTGCTGGGATTACAGGCGCGAGCCACTGCACCCGCCCTCTTTTATGTTTCTTATTGTATGTTCAGTTATTCATATTTCCCTTTACAAACAAAATTTAATTTTTATTTCTGAAATATTTTGCTTTAGCTTATTTAAGTTCAGTAGTTCTTGTTTGACCTTTGTCCTCCATCTTTATTCTGAGCTTTGTATTTATCATAAGTGGCTGTTTAGCCTATCAGTACTTACATTTTTATTTATATTTTAATCCATCTTCTAGTTTTGTTACCATTTGCCTCTGCCCATAACCTTTCTCTTTTGGGTTTCATGTATTGAAAGGTTTTATGTATAATTTTTTTATTAATAACTTCACATGAATGCTTGTTTTGTTGTTTGTTTTTCATTTTCTGTTAATGAGCATTTGTGTTGGATTTGCCTGGACCAGTGATAACAGGCAATCCTATGTAGAAGAATGGAAGAATGGAAGAATTTGCATGTCTTAACAGTTATCTTAGTTCAAGAGCTTCCTCTTTCATTGCTATAGTGGAGTACAGTGTCTTTAATAAAGGGCGCCTTTGTTGTCTGTCTCCTGTTTATATCATCTTGTCTGAGGAGGATGTTTATCTTTAGCTGTTTTCTTCTCTTCCGTTACCTCCACACTTCCAAGATATTATTTTAAAAGATATTGTTTAGAAATAATGTTTTCTCAAGACTGCCCCTTCCTTTGATTCCTCAGTTTCAGACATGGTGTCAGTATTTTTACCTGAGCGAGGGACACTCTCTTTCTGGGAATGAGCTCTAGTTGACATTTACTGATCCATCACCAGCAAAACCTCATTGTACTCTCCTCTGTTCATTCGTTACCTGACCGTCCACTCTGGTATGGACGGTGGAAACTGGAACCAGATCTACTGGTCTCGGGCCTTTATTTCTGCAGTCATATTTAAATTGAAATTTATAAAATTCTCTGACTCTTAATAATGTTGCAAGTGTATGCCAGGGGCAACCTAGTTTGTCCTCCCTGTTGATCTGTATGGTTGTTTTGGTGGACGTGGAAATTCTAATTTGGGTAGCTGCCATTTACCCTGTGGGAACCCAATCCCTTCAAGTATTCTTTTGTTCATCACTATTGCAGTAAAATATATTTAACACCAAACTTAACATTTTAACAATTTTTAAATGTACAATTCAGTGGCATTAAGTACACTCACAATGTTGTACTATTACCTCATTCACTTTTCATCATCCCAAACAAAAACTGTGTACCCATTAAACAGTAATTCCTCATCTACTCACCCTCACCCCAGCCCCTGGTATCATCGTTCTACTGTCTGTCTCTATGAATTTGACTATTCTAGTTGCTTCATATAGGTAGAATACAGTATATGTCCATTTCTGTCTGGTGTGTTTTACTTAGCATGTTTTCAGAATTTATCCATGCATTAGCATGTATCAAAATTTTATACCTTTTTCTGGTTGAATAATATTCCACTGTATGTATAGATCATGTTTTGTTTATCCTGCCATCAGTTAATGGACACTTGTGTTATTTCTACTTTTAAGCTATTGTGAATAATGCTGCTGTGGACATTGGTGTATGTCTTTGAGTCTCAGCAAGAACTGAAAAGAATTTCGATTCTTTTTGATACATATCCAGAAGTGAATTATTGGATCCTCTGATAATTCTATGTTCAATATTTTGAACTTTTCCATAGTGGCTGTACCATTTTACATTCTTACCAACAATGCCAAAGGATTCCATTTTCTCACATCCTTGCCAACACTTGTTATTTTCCACTTTATTTTTATGATAACCATCCTAATGGTTGTTAGGATATGAAGTGATATCTCATCATGATTGTTATTTGCATTTCTGTAATGATTAGTGACACTGAGCATCCTTTCATGTGCAGATTGGCCATTTGTATATATCTTCTTCCTCTTCTTTTTTTTTTTTGAGATGGAGTCTCGCTTCTGTCGCCCAGGCTGGAGTGCAATGACGCGATCTTGGGCTAATTTTTGTATTTTTAGTAGAGTTGAGATTTCACCATATTGGCCAGGCTGGTCTTGAACTCCTGACCTCAGGTGATCCACCCTCCTCGGCCTCCAAAGGTGCTAGAATTAAAGATGTGAGCCACCGCATCTGGCCTGTATATATCTTCTTAGAGAAATGTCTACTCAAGTCCCTTGCTCATTTTGTAATTGGGCTTTTTGTTGAGTTATAGAAATACTTTATGTATCTTGAATATTAATTCCTTTAGGTATGTGACTTGCAAATACTTTCTCCCAGTCTGTGGGTTGTCTTTTCACTGTATTTACAGTGCCATTTGGTGTACAGAAGTTTTTACTGTTGATAAAGTCCTATATATTTTTTCTTTTGTTGCATCTACTTTTGGTGCCATTTCCAGAAATCATCACCAAACCCAATTTTTTTTGCCCTATATTTTCTTCTAAGAATTTTATAATTTTATGTTTTATATTTAGGTCTTTGATCCTCTTTGAGTTAATTTTTGTATATAATGTAGGTAAGGCTCAAACTTTATTCTTTTGCATATGGATCGCCAGTTTTCTTGGTGCCATTTGCTGAAAAGACCATTTTTTCCTCCATTGAATGGTCTCGGCACCCTTGTTAAAAATCAGTTGACCACATATGTGAGGATTTATTTCTGAGCTCTTTTTGTTATTCCATTGGTTGGTATGTCTGCCCTTATGCCAGTACTACACTGTATTTAAATAAATAAATAAGCTTATTTATTTATTTAGTAGAGACAGTGTCTCGCTATGTTGCCAAAGCTGGTCTCAAACTACTGGCTTCAAGAAATCCTCCAGCCTCAGCTACCCAAAGTGCTGGGATTGCAGGCGTGAGATACCCTGCCAGCTGACATTGTTTGATTATTGTAGATTTGTACTAAGTTTTGAAATCAGAAAGTTTGAGTCTTCTTTGTTCTTTATCAAGATCTTTTTGGCTATTCAGGGTCCCATGAGATTCCATTTATATTCTTCCATGGGTTTTTCTATTTCTGCAAAAAGTGCCACGGGATTTTGATAGTTATTACATGGAATCCGTAGATAGCTTGGGTTAGTACTGACAAATTAACAATATTGTTTTCCAGTCTGTGATCATGGAATGTCAGCTTATTTATTTGTGTCATCTTTAATTTATTTTAGCAATATTTTATAGTTTTCAGTGTACAAGTCTTTAGTCTTTCTGGTTAAGTTTATAAGTATTGTTTTTGATACTATTTTAATGGAATTATTGTTATTATTATTATTGAAACAGAGTCTCACCCCAGTGCCCAGGCTGGAGTGCAGTGGCACAACCTCAGCTCACTGCAGCGTCGACCTCCAGGGCTCAGATGATTCTCCCACCTCAGCCCCCTGACTAGCTGAGACTATAGGCTGTGCCACCATGCTCAGCTATTAAAAAAAAAAAAATTGTCTCACTATGTTTCCCAGGCTAGTCTCAAACTCCTGGATTGAAGTGACCCTCCCACCTTGACCTCCCATGGCTCAAGCCTGGGCTAATTGTTCTGACCAGAACTTTAAGTACTATATGGGATAAAAATGGTGAAAGCTAGCATCCTTATCTTCTTGATCTTAGAGGAAAAGCTTTTAGTCTTGCACCCTTGAGTATGGTGTTAGCTGTGGGGTTTTCATATACTGTATGGCCTCTGTCATGTTGGAGTACTTGCCTTCTAGTCCTAGTTTGTTGTGTTATTTTATGGTGAAAACGTGTGAATTTGGTCATGTGCTTTTTCTGCATCAAGATGATCATGTGGGGTTTTTTCCTTCTTTCTTTTAATGTGGTGTATTGCACTGATTGACTTTCATGTGTGAACCACTCTTGCATTTCAGGAACAAATCCCACGTGGTCATGGTATATAATCCTTTCAGTGTGCTGTTGAATTCAATTTGCCCATATTTTTGTTGAGGATTTTTACATCAGTATCCTTCTTTTCTTGAAATGTCTTTTTTGGCTTTCATTCAGCTATTCTTTAATGTTGGCAGGATATAGGTTTGTAAACTAGAGCAAGGGTGACCACCATGAAAAGCTGACCACTTCAGCAAGGAAGAAGGAAGACAAACATTTCTACTCATCCTAAATTGCTCTGCTGATAAGGTTGCCAAAAATATGAAAGCACACAGGATTGTATAAAATATATGAGAAATTGTAGGTGCACTCTAGCCAACCTATCTGAAAGTAAACATAAAATATCATTTAAAAAATGAAGTTGGAGATGTTGAATAGAACACACGAGTGTGAAATTGGGTGAGTGAGAAGCTCTTATTCAAATGGCCAGATCACCAGACATTATTATTAGAGGATGTTCTTGTGATAAAGTGGTGAGTGAAAAACAATAGCACAGAAAGTCTAGACCAGTGCTCTTTTATAGAAATACAATGTGAGTCAATATGTGATTTTAGATTTTCTAGTAGCTACACTAAACAAGTAGAATGAAACAGTTGAAATTAATTTTAATGATATATTTTATTTAACCCAATATATTCAAAATATCATTTGCACAAGTAATCAATATAACAATTCTCGCTAAGATACTTAATATTTTTATACCATGTCTTCAAAATCGGGTATGTTTTATACTGACAGCACGTTGCACTTTGCACTCCCCACGTTTTAAGTGCTCAGTGCACCTGCTGTACCTTGGGTAGCACAGGTCTAGGCTGCTGGATCTCCCAAGTGCAGAGCTGTTCCTCAACTTAGTTTCAAAAGCTTGACAGAAGAAATTGTCAGCTTCTCTGCCTTCTGTTTTTAACTGATCCAACTGTATGCTTGTATACAAGACAGTTCCTCCAGGAAGATGTAAATCTCAAAGTCTTTATCTAATAATGTATTCACTAGAAATAGCAGACATGGGGCAGATTGTCAAGAAATAAGGCCATGACATGCAATCTTGGCATTTGAGGAGGGGAAGGAGGGCTGGTGGCAAAGTTGTGGCAAGGGAGGGCCTCAGGGAATTGTGGAGGATTTGGAGCTCACTGGAGCCAGCAGGAGGGAGATTTTTTGAGCAGCTGGTAAATGGGGAAACAAAGCATCAGAGAGTTAGGAACAAAAATTGAGTGGACAGAGAGGTTGAGTGGACAGAGAGGTTGGCCTTTCCTCCTTCTTTGCTTGTCCTTTGTAAGTCTGAGGGAGGTGTGTGTGTGAGAGAGAGAAATAGAAAGGTCTGTGGGACTGGGTGTCTCAGGTCTCAGAGCTCTGCATCTGCTGCCTCTGCTCACACAAGCTTCTGCCTCGTTCTGTTTTCCCCTTCAGCTCACTTGAATTCCTTTCTCCCCAGAATGTCTATTTAACATATTGAATATATGCCCTTCAAGATGCTTGTTTTGCAAGTGTGTGTATGTTTAAAATTTACATAGGTGTTATTGCGTGCCTCTTTCTGCCTCTTCTTTCTGTCCGTGTCTTATATTATCTCCGTGCTCTCCTTTCCTGTGATGCTTTTTCCACTTTGCCTCCCACTCCCCCCAATTTCTTTCAGTCATTTGGCATTTATTGATTGCCTAGTGCATGCCAAGCAGGGTGCTGGGTCCATTACAGACATTAGTTTGTTCAAGATTCACCGTAACCCTCAAAGATAGTGGTCTCTTCCTCATTTTTGTGAAGAAACCAACTCAGCAGTTAGGTAACGTGCTCACCATTACACAGCCAGCAATCTGTATTCACACTTAGCCTTGCTTCTATTCCAAAACCCTTCTTAATCTTCATTAAAAACAATTCACCCAGCTCTCTCTTAAATGAAGAAATGATACTGACCAATGTGGCCATCTCTTAGGACCTAGGTAATCTCATAGCTTGCAGATTTGCTGGCTCCCCCAGGCAATGTGTGTCCAATGCTCATAGGAGGCAGCACAGAACAGTGGTTAGAACACAGACTCTGGAGCCTGGCCCAAGCATCTGTGGACTTTGGGCAGGTTGGTAATCGCCTCCCTCAAAAAACAAGCCAGGTTCAATGTGGTCGAGTGACAGAAAAGAGGTTTGTGTGTTTTAAATTCATTCATTTGACAAATATTTGATATGCATACCACATGCCAGGTATTATTGTAGAAACTGGGGACATACATGGTAAGGACCAAATACAGAAGCTGGTGTCCCCGGGAAGCTTACCTTCTAGTGTCAGCAGGTAAGATGGCTACTAGGAAAGGAAGGACAGGGGCTGGGTGCAGTTCTCATGCCTGTAATCCCAGCACTTTGGGAGGCTGAGGCGGGTGGATTACCTGAGGTCAGGAGTTCAAGACCAGCGTGGCCAACATGGTGAAATTCCGTCTCTACTAAAAATACAAAAATTAGCTGGGCATGGTGGTGGGTGCCTGTTATCCCAGCTACTCAGGAGGCCGAGGCAAAAGAATCTTTTGAACCCGGGAGGTGGAGGTTGCAGTGAGCCAAGATTGCACCATTGTACTCTAGCCTAGGTGACAAGAGCGAAACTCCATCGCACAAAAAACAAAAATTCAGGAAGAACAGGGACCTTAACTTCAAGAGGAAGCAGTAGGCTGAGAATTGTAACCCGCCACTGTCTGCCTATGCTGGAGCCTGGTTCTGACTAACTGTATAGTCCATGTAGTCCATTCTTCAAGGACAAGGTTTTATTTTCTAACAGCTTTATTGAGATATAATTTACATACTTTAATAGTCACCCATTTTAAGTGTACAATTCAGTGATTTTTAGTAAATACAGAGTTTTGCAACTGTCACTTAATTCTGATTTTAGAACATTTTCATCACTCCATAAAGCTCCTTCACACAAGAGGAAGGTATAGTTTTGGAATAAATGAAGGGAGGTGGTGTTTCTTGTGGAGAGCATGCTATCCCAAGGACCAGGAGAACAAGGACCTAGTTCCAGCTCTGCACTAGACTCCGGGAAAGGCATCTCCCCATAGGGTCCCATTCCCTCACCCATTATGTGAAGGCATTGCTTGCCAAGTTCCTTCACCATTCTAAGATCTTGTGATTCAATTTAAGGAAGATCCAAGTATCAGGCAGTCAGAGAGGGATGCAATGGAGAGAGAGATTTAAAATAGAAGAGTAAAGGGAGTGTTGCTAAGAAAATTACCAGAAGGCATTCATGTGGGGAGTATTGGGAGTTAAGTAGGGAGGGGAAGATTCAGGGCCTTTGAATCCAGCCCAGGGATTTGAGTCCATCAACTGTCAGGGAGGTACCAGTGAATCTTTTGGTCATTACTTTTTTATAACAGAGAATGATCCAAGATATGGTATTCTGAAATGAGACTCAAGTTTAAATCCTACCACTACGAATGAGAATTTGAGCAAGTTAACCTCTATAATAATCCGTTTATTTGTAGAGAAGATCAACCTCACTGAATTGAAGTTAGCTGACAGGTGTGTGTGAAGCACATGATCAGGCTTGGTGCCAAGTACTTGATGTTTTAATACGAAAGCTATTTTATGAATATTAATTTGGGGGCAACATGTCGAGTAGATTGGAGGAGAGCCAGTGTTTCTCAGAATCTGGTTCCCTGATCACTGTGTCAGCATCACTTAGAGCACCTTGTTAAAAATGTAGACTCGAGCTCAGTTCCAGATCAGATGATCTCAGCATCAGACTGGGCCCTGGAACCAGCATTTTCTCAGGCTCAAAGGGGATGCTTATGCACATGTAAGAACCAGTGTGACGGGTTAGCCCTTAGTAAGCGTTAGTTGTTGTTTTGTTATTTTGTTTGTTTTTGTTTTTTGAGACAGAGTCTTGCTCTGTTGCAGGCGCCAGGCTGGAGTGCAGTGGCACAATCTCGGCTCACTGCAACCTCCACCTCCCAGGTTCAAGCAATTCTCCTGCCTCAGCCTCCTGGGTAGCTGGGACTACAGGTGCACACCACCACGCCCAGCTAATTTTTTTTGTATTTTTAGTAGAGATGGAGTTTCACCATGTTGGCCAGGATGGTCTTGATCTCTTGACCTCGTGATTCACCCTCCTCGGCCTCCCAAAGTGCTGGGATTACAGGCTTGAGCCACTGCGCCCGGCCATGTTTTGTTATTGTTTTGCTGCTGTAAATTATTGCTCTTACAGCATAGAGAAGTCTAGCTTGGGGAAGAGCCATCAAAGGCTTCCTTTTGACCTGTTTGCATATAGGAGTCGGCTTTGGATGAATGTGTAGGCTTTAGCCAGGTAAGGAGGGGAAAGTTATCTGGTTAGAATATATAGAGAGGCAAATATGGGAGATCATGGCTTTTGAGGGGAGGGGAGCAACATATGTCAAAATATGATCATAATGAAAATGTGACTAAAGAGTTAGTAAGAGCTGATATTGGATGTCTTATTGAGGAAGATGGAGAGGCAGTTTGAAGTTTTGATTTTAAGCAAGAGTGATATAAGATCAGATTGAATTTCGAGGGCCTAGGTATGAGCGTGGGTATAAAGCAGTGGTGACTTACAGGTTTCTCACAGGCCGACTGCAGTGGATGGGGCTGCCCTTCTAGGAAGGAAATAAAAGAGAAGAATCACGTACATGGAAAAGAACCTTGGGTTTTAGGTGTATGACATGGGGATGTCTCTGAGACATCCAAATGGAGCTATTTTATACAAATCGGAATATGGGACTGGTATTAAGAAAAGAGACCTTAATTAGAGAGGGAAATCTGGAAGCCACCACATTATAGTGCAGAATTAAGCCATGGGCATGTATAAAGTTTTTCAGTTCTTAGAATAAGATAAGAGATCTGAGAAGGAATCCCTGAAAACTGGGCAGACCCAAGAAAAAACAAGAGAGAGATCACTGGAAAACCAAAGAGTGGCGGGATCCAGGAAGTGTGGTTGAGAAAATTATTAACTATGTCCAGTGCCACCTAGAGGTCGTTTAAAGAGTAGAAATTTTCCACCTTATTTTCATTTGGCAAGAGCAGTTTCTGTAGGGATTAGAGGCAGCCATTAGTAAAGGTTTTATAGTTTAATGGGACATGAGTAAGTAGAGACCATGAATGCAGATGAACCACATATGAAGAAAAAAAAATTTTATCTTTATAACTTTTCTAATAAAAGAATTGAAGTAGGGCTGGGCATGGTGGCTGACACCTGTAATCTCAGCACTTTAGGAAGCCGAGGTGGGAGAGTCACTTGAGCCCAGGAGTTCAAGACCAGCCTGAGCAACATAATGAGACTCCGTTCTACAAAAATTTAGGTGTGGTGGAGTGCATTTATAGTTTCAGCTACTTGGGAGCCTGGACTGGGAGGATCGTTTGAGCCCAGGAGGTCAACTAACACTGCAGTGAGCCATGATCTCACCACTGCACTCCAGCCTGGCTGGGTGAAGAGCAAGACCCTGTCTCAAAAAAAAGAAAAAGAAGGAAGAATTGGAAAAAGAGAATGTATTAAAAATATCCTAAGGACTGGATATGGAATAGGAAAAATGTCTCATTTTTTGTCCTTGACTGTAAGGCTTTTTTTCAGTGGCAAAAAAGTGCCATCCTCTTTTTATCCTCAACACTTAAGCGCAGTACCTACCATCCTGCTGGCACTCAGAAAATCCTTATTGATTGAATAAATGGGTGGATGGATAGATATACAGGTTCAAACTTTTGAGGGTTGTTTTTTCAAATTTCAGATTGAGTTGAGAGGGAACTTAAAGGAACCATGTTAAAATATTGCTACATACCAAGAATTATACTTTTAGATTTCAAATAGCCTATAACTTTTCCATTTGCTGGACCTGCTTTTTTTCCTTGTTCTTTTCTTTCCTTTTATTCTATTTTTATTTTTGAGACAGAGATTCACTCTTGTTGCCCAGGCTGGAGTGCAATGGCATAATCTCAGCTCACTGCAACCTCTGCCTCCCAGGTTCAAGTGATTCTCCTGCCTCAGCCTCCCAAGTAGCTGGGATTACAGGCATGCGCCACCATGCCTGGCTAATTTTGTATTTTTAGTAGAGATGGGGTTTTGCCATGTTGGCCAGGCTGGTCTCGAACTCCTGATCTCAGGTGATTCCCCTGCATCGGCCTCCCAAAGTGCTGGGATTACAGGTGTGAGCCATCGTATCCAGCCCTTGTTTGGCTTTCTCTTTTCTTCCTCCTAATTTGAGGCAAATATTTATTCTAAATATTTGAGAATGTTACACAGCTGGAAGAAAGTTAGGATTTTACAATTTGAGTGTTAATACGAGATAGTGAGAATGCAAGATCATAATGGGATACATCCACCACAGCTGAGAGCCTTCTGCCATTGGAGAGACCCCACTTAGAGGGTCTCTGCAGCATCTCCTGGCTGTGGGGCTGGGTTCGGGGGGACTGGGGCTGTACCTCCCAGAGTCAGGCCAGATGACTATTTGCCAAATGCTTTCTGAAAACGTACAATATTAATAAATGTTTCATGCTCCTCCTTCCTATGCAACTGCTAGGGAAGTGCTTTCGTCTTTCGGAGATGTAGTGTTTGTGGCTGTTTTCCCTGACTGCTCCCACTGCTTTAACCCAGTTTCTCACTCTGCAAGGGCCATTCATTTTTCCACTTACCACTTTTCGAAGCATTTCACTCCAAATCCTCTGATTTAGTGTCCATTTTCAAGTCCCTGGGGATTCTGACTTGAACTAATAAAATATACAGCAGTTGCTCTTCCAGGACTATATTTTAAAGGGTAAATATAAAAATAAAAGGGAATAAGCCTCCCTGCGTGGTGAAGATGAGTGATGGAGGAACGGAACCCTCAGCTGTTTACGTCTGACTCTGTTCCTTTAACCCCTTTGCCTGACTATGTGTTGGTAAGGGTTTCAGGTGTACTTTATTAGGGCAAGTTTTTTGGTTCCTCCATGCGGGTGACACATGCATTAAATACTTAGCAAAGTGGCTGGTTATACATGACTAATTCATGTTATTCTTCAAGAAACATTTTGTGAGTGACTAATGGGTCAAACAGTGTTTAAGGCACTGGAAATGCAAAAATAAGACGGAAGAGTTGCTGCCCTGAAGGGTCTCATAGGATCGTGGGGAGAGAGGCAGCATGTAATACAAGAAAATGGACAGGCAGGCTTCACCATTCCATCCATGACGTGGCCTTTGATGACTAGGTTTAGGAACAAGAGAGGAGTGCTTCTGCTCTCCTCCTCTGTGTGCCAGGTGGGGGCATGTGGTAGGAGTCAGGAGGGCTCTACAGGAGAATGGTAGTTGGGTTGAGTTTTAGGTGGTAAATAGGAATTCACCAGGTAGAAAAGAAGAGGAGGAACATTCAGGGTAAAGATATTAATAAAAACAAAGGAATGAAGCCAGGCAGTGGTCCTAGCACTCTGGGAGGCCAAGGTGAGTAGATCGCCTGAGGTCAGGAGTTCGAGACCAGCCTGGCCAACATGGTGAAACCTCGTCTTTACTAAAAATACAAAAATTAGCTGGGCATGGTGGTGGGCACCTGTAGTCTCAGCTACTCGGGAGGCTGAGGCAGGAGAATCACTTGAACCCGGGGGGCGGAGGTTGGTTGCAGTGAGCTGAGATCACCAGCCTGAGCAACAAGAGTGAGACTCTGTCTCAGAATAAATAAATAACAATGGAATGAGAAAATCATGAGTAGCCCAGGGTGCTGCAGGTGCTCTGATGTGTTTGGTGGGGACAGGTAGATGGGAGATGAGGTCTGAAGGTAGCAGTGGCCAGACCGTGCAGACTGTATTCTACTGGAAGCAGGTGCTGCGCTGTAAGCCTCTGGGAGCTGGAGGATTTTAAGCAGGAGGTTACATAATCAGACATACTTTAGAAAGATGTTTTGGAAGGAAAGAGGATTTGGGTTATTGGGTGTCAGATGCCTCTGGAGCCTTGCCCTACACCCCCTCACCTCTCTTGGGGCAGTAAGCACTTTTCTGTCGCTTGGATGCAACTGGCACTAAAGCTTTTTTCTCAAGAGTATACCTCACACCTTCTGCACTCTGCTCCAGATATTCTCCAGAGCCACTGACTCCAGGTAGGGCGTGCCCAGCTCAGAACCACCCTGCTCCAAAGTGCAGGAGATTTAACCCTTTTGGGGGATTCCCTAACACAGGGAAGGATGGAGCCAGAAGCCACATTCTCCTGGTCCATTCAGAGAGGCAATCTGCATGTGCCCAATGGTGGCATCAAGCCCCAGTTGTCTACAAAGGTGATCTCAGTAATTCACGTTTATGTTGGTTTTGCTCTTCCCATTATTCATCGGGCTCCTGCATTCCTGCCCCTTTAGTAGTTCCCAGGACAGCTACCAGCTCACAGGTTCTAGCAAAGCTCTGCTTTAGGGAAAGGAGGAGAGTGGGGATCCAGACTGAGACAGCGGGTTCCAAAGAGGAAGCTTTTGCAATTGCTCAGACAATGATAAAACAGCAAACATTTCATCCTGGGATGTCAAGTAGGGGAAGGAATGGAGAGGGTTGTAGTGAGGAGAATCGAAAGATTTTGAGGACTAACCCAGTGTAAGGGTAGAGCAGAAATAGGCATTTCTGTTATCTCTTGGCTTGCCATCTGGGACCACAGTGTCATTAACCAAGTTGAGAAATAAAGCTGCAGGGGTCGGGAGTATGTATAGGAGATTATAGGTTCTGCTTTTCACGGGAAGGACTGAGGCACTGTGGAAAGGCTGGGGTAGATGGTTAGTAGGAAGCTGGGTTCAGGAGTCTGAAGCTCAGAAAACAGCTCTGGTCCTGGCAGTTTCGTGACTCATGAGAATACAAATACTATCTCATGTCAGTTGCATGAAGCTCTTTTCCAATACCTTTGGGGACAGGGTCAGGTGCAACGATAGCTCCATGGCAGTGCCCTCTTTCCTGTGCCCCACTGTTTAGTTGCCTATCACCATCTTCTTCCCTTTTAAACATTAGAGCATTTCTTCCTCACAAATTATATTATCATAGCTTTATTATTTAATTTTGTCTTCCTGAGAAAAGTGCTCATCGTAAAGATGGAAATGCTTCCATCACCCTGGAGAGCAGGATACGCAGGAAGGAGGGGCTTGGGTGAGGGGTTTGGGATTTGTTCCAGGGGCTCTGGGAAGTTATCAAGAGGTGCAGCCACCAAGAACCATATGTGCTCGGGTCGAGAGGATGTCTACCTGGGAGTGGAGACGGTTGACTGGCTCTGCCAGCGTAACCCATGTTCTACGATCTCCCTCGTCCCTCTTTTTACCTAACCTCTACTCATCCTTCAATATCATCTTAGGCCAATGAATCCTTGAATTCACCGTCAACAAGAGGTCTTCCATAGGCTGAAGTCAGGGCTGAGTGGTCTGCTTGAGATCTCCTAGGAATTCAAATAAATCCATGTACTTCTTGAATATAGCTCATAGCAGAGGACTGAATGGTGAAAATGCTTACATGCCTGCCTCCTCTGACACATCAGAAGCCCCCTGACAACAGGGACCAACACTTATTTCATCGTTGTATCCTTAACATCTGATGGATAGCAGGCACTGAGTCATTACTGAAAAGAACTGAGCATGACACCCAAGGGAACAGATGAGGTGTAGGTAAGGCAAGGGAGACTGAGGGGTCTCTGCGGAAGCTTCGAGGGAGAGACAATCAACCCTCATCAGTCGAAGCGATTTCTATTGTACAGTGGAAACCTACACCTGCTGTGAAAAACAGTAAGGGCCTTAGGGCTTAGGAGGAGGGGAAGGCTGCGGACGCCTGCAGTGGCAATGAGGAACCTCACTAAGGAGGCAAAGATGAACAGGCGAGGGTCAGCCCGAGATGGAAGGCTCTCGGGCAGGCGCTGCCAGGCAGGCAAGGACCAGGTGGGCCGAGCAGACGCTGGCTTCAGTGTGCCCTCTCCTGCCCACTGTTGCTGTCAATTTCAGCACTGCTGCAGAGAGACCTTCTTAAATGGCAAACATCTAGCGTATGCTTCGCAAGGACACTGGGGATATGAGGGGATACAGAAAGTCAAGAGAGGAAAGGCTTGGAAAGCAGAGTGTGCTACAGCGTGAAATGCAGCAGGTGGTGAAAGACAATAAGCACCCTAAGAACCTTGGGCTTTGTTTATCAGTTTGTATCATCTCCCATTTATTTATGGGCTCAAATGCTGACCTGTAGAATGTTCAGTTGTTCTCCACAATGGTTTTAGTAGTGTGCTTGGAAAATAGGAATAAGCTATTTAGGGGACTGTCTTAGAGTCCTATTTGCTTAAGTGCAGGCAGTGAAAACATCCCCGCTCAATGGTGTAGCTTCACATCTACAATCAAATCAGCATTTCGCTCTTAGAATATGGACTGCTTGTGTCTATATCCTCACAGGGGTGCAACTTATGTGTAACATTGACATGAAAATAAATTAAGATCTGGTAGTTAAATATCTTTTTTTTTTTTTTTTTTTTAGAGAAAAGGAGAAAGAAACTGCAAAAGAAAGAAAAAAATGAAAGAGAAAGAAAGAGGAAGAGATTTTAGAAAAAGAGAGAAAAGGAGAAAGAAAGACACAGCAAAAGAAAAAGAAAAAAAGAAT
>CAUYQU010077864.1:0-49366 GCA_963574635.1 Cheracebus regulus | reverse complement strand
ACAAGCCTTGACCTAGGACTTGGCTTGTTATTGGTTGGAATTACTTGCCTGCTATTGGTTGTTAAGACTCGACTGCTATTGGTTGTTAAGACTCGGCTGCTATTGGTTGTTAAGACTCGGCTGCTATTGGTTGTTAAGACTTAGCTGCTATTGGTTATTAAGAAGCTATGGTGGCAGCACCTTGTTTGCATACTGGGCTCTTTAAGGGAAGACCAGGCTGTGCGAGCAAGGGAGAAGGGAACATGCCCGAGCATGTCTGAGCTTGCTCGGGGCTTGTAAAAGGGAAAAAAGGAGCGGGGGCAGGGGGAGGGGGGTGCGTCTGAGCTCCCAGCAAGGCAACTGGCCGTACAGTAACCACCACTATACTCTCTACCTCCTTGAGATCAACTTGGAGTCCTCACTCACATGTGAATGAGAACATGCGATATTTGTCTAAAAAAGAATGAAATCCCATCATTCGCAGGAAGATGGATAGAGCTGGAGGTCATTAGGTTAAGTGAAATAGCCATGCATAGATTCTTACATTTGAAGAAGGATGCCATAGAAAATTTAGAGAAAATATAAAAGAATGGTCTATTGGACTGATAAAAATATAAAGTCTTTGAAATAGTATTGAAAGCTAATATAATTTAGGTATAGTCATGTGTTGTTTAACAATGGGGATACCTTCTGCATTGTCAGGCTATTTCATCAAGGTGAGAACATCAGAGCGTGCTTACACAGAGCTGGCACGGCCTACTACACACCTAGGCTTTAGGGTATAGCCATTGCTCCCAGGCTACAGACATGTACAACATGTTAATGTTCTGAATACTCTAAGCAGTAGCACTCTCTGTCCTTCCGTGGCAAATTTGAAGGACCTGAGTTCCAGATAACAGTCCTATAATAGTGTCAGACCTGCCTAAGACTGAAAGGTGAGTAGGCAATACAGATTTCTTTTATTAAATCACTGCAATTTCATCAGTTATTTGTTACTGCAGCATAGCCTATTTCATCCTGACTAAATTCATACCCTTGTCTAATTCGTCTAAGTAGATTACCCACTGAAGTCTAGGACATACATACATTTTTGTATATCCTGCAGCAACAAGGATAATGTCAAGCTTACGGCAGTCTTCCCCTTAAACATATTTTAGCACTGATGTGGTTGATGAAAGTAACAAATATTCTAGGTTGAAAGAGAAACAGATGGAAAATTCCACTACTCTGGGTAGTTGAAACAACTCCAAGAGAACCATTTATGTAGTTTTTAACTTCAATTTCCCACTTCCACCTTATGTCTCTCATTCTTCTTCTCAACTTGCTGGAGTTATTTTTCTAAGCCCTCAGAAAATCAGTGTTTTAACTTTAGCAAACAAAATGCAAACCAAAACATGTAAGGAAAGGTTAATGATTATTTATAAATAAATGGTTGTTGCCAAATGAATCCAGTGCTCAGAGCTCATGGGGTGTAGATTAGCTGCATTCCTGAATAAGCAAAGCCAGTGTGGAGGCCCTGTGTGGAGTAAGCCTGCCAAGCTATAGAGGCTCTGATGAACACATGGCTTCAGACACGAAAACAGGAAATGGGAGCAGGGGGTTTACTAGGGCAAGTGGAAGAAGTGAAGATAAACAAAGACAGCATCCCCAAAGCTGGAATCCTCCAATTTATTGTTCTGCAAAATGTCATCTGAGCATTATGTTTTCTCTTTGGTATGTGTACATGTGGCAGAGATACCAGTGGTCCCCAATGTATATTTTCTCCTTTTGCTTCAGTAACAGAATCATCAATACTTAGCTGGGCACATGGCCATTCTGAAAATAAACTGTATTTCCTGGTCTCATTTGCAGCTGTTTGTAGTCACAGAACTAGGTTCTGGCCTATGGGATATGAGAGAAACTGATATACACAAGATCCAGGACAGATCTATAAAGGGGCGTGGGGAAGATGGACGCCCCTTCTCCTCCCCTTTATCCATTCGGTATGGTAATGTAGTTATGATGGAGCACCACGAGAATGAGGACTAGACTCTCGATTTGATTAACAGGAAGCTGGATTCACTTGGGCTCAGATAATCATGGAGCTGCCATGGAAGCTCTCAATTGCTCTACACCTAGACTTTTGCATGAGAGAGATGCGTTTTCTATGGTGTGCACTCTATGCTCTTCTATATGTTTAAGCCATTATGATTTAAGATTTTAAAGTTAATGGTGAGTTGGGTCTAACTAGTATGGCAATTTTCTAGCTTGTTTAAATGTCTTGTTTATTGTCTAAAATGCACACACTTGGTCCATAATGCAGACACAGGCAAATGATGTATGTATGTCAATCTGGTTCACATTTAGAAAACATGGTGAGAGGGTGTTGTTACGTGCTGAGAACTTTGTACTGGGAATCCTTCCACTGAATATTCGTACCTGAAAAGGTGTAAACACATGTCAAACTCACAATCCTTCATGGAAATACTTTATACTGTAATCAAATTTTTGAAAGAATTGGAGTTGGTGTAAAACTAAAAATTGGGTCATTAATTTTTGATCTTTCTTTGTGATGTAGGCTGGAAACTTCCTTCTTAACACTGCTTTTGGTATATCCAGAGGTTTTGGTATGTAATGTCTCTGTTTTCATTTGTTTCAAAATTCAAAAAAATTTTTAATTTTCATCTTAATTTCATCATTGATCTAAAGATAATTCAGGTTGTTTAATTTCCATGTATTTGCAAAGTTTTTAGTGTTCCTCTTGGTATTGACTTCTAGTTTTCTTTCACTGTGGTCTGAGAAGATAATTGGTATGATTTTGATTTGTTAAAATTTATTGAAGCTTGTTTTGTGGTCTAACATAATCTCTTTGGAAAATTTTCCATATGCTGATGAGAAAATATATATTCTGTGGTTGTGATTGGAATGTTCTGTATGCCATATCTCAACAAACTGAAAAAACAAGAACAAACCATGGTCAAAGCTAGCAGAAGAAAAGAAATAACAAAGATCAGAGTAGAACTAAATGAAACTGAGACAAAAAAATACAAAAAAATCAATGAAATAAAAAGTTGGTTATTTGAAAAGAGAAAATTGATAGACCGCTAGCAAGATTAACGAGGAAAAAAAGAGAGAAGATTCAAATATGCATAATCAGGAATGAAAAAGAACACATTACAACTGAATGTGTCTGATGCCACAGAAATACAAAAGACCATCAGAGACTACAACGAACATCTCTATGCTCACAAACTGGAAAATCCAAAGGAATTGGATAGATTCCTGGAAACAGGCAACCTCCCAAGATTGAACCAGGAAGAAATAGAAATCCTAAACAGACCAATAATGAATAGTGAGACTGAATCAGTAATGAATAAAATCTCCCCCCTCCCCACCCGGGCCAAAATGCTTAGAACCAGACAGATTCACAGCGAAATACTACCAGACATACAAAGACCTGGTATCAATCCTACTAAAGCTTTCCAAAAATCAAGGAGGGAGTCCTCCTTAACTGATTCTACAAAGCCAGCATCACCATGATACCATAGCCAGGCAAGAACACAACAACAACAAAAAAGAAAACTACAGGCCAATATCTCTGATAAACATAGATGCAAAAATCCTCAACAAAATACTACAAACTGAATTCAACGGCACGTCAAAGTGATAATAAACCATGAATAAAGTGGGTTTTATTCAAAGGATGCAAGGATAGTTCAATATATGCAAAATCAGTCACTGTGGCTCAACACACGAATGGAATTAAAAACAAAAGCCACGTGATCATCTAATAGATGCATAAAAATTATTTGGTAAAAGTCAACATCCCTTCATGATAAAAGCCCTCAATGAGCTAGGCATGAAAGGAACATACCTCAAAATAATAAAACCCATATATGACAAACCCATAGCCAACATCATAGTGAATGGGGAAAAGTTGAAAGCATTTCCTCTAAGAACTGAAGCAAGACAAAGATGCCCATTTTCACCACTCCTATTCAACATAATACTAGAAGTCACAGCTAGAGCAATTAAGCAACAGAAAGAAATAAAAGGCAACTAAATTGGAAAAAAAGGAAGTTATCTTTGTTTGCTGATGATACAATCTTATTTATGCCTAGAAAACCCTAAAGACTCCTAAAAGACTCCTAGGTTTGATAAATAACTTCAGTAAAGTTCCAAGACACAAAATCAATGTACAAAAATCAGTAGCATTTGTATATACCAATAACAATCAAGCTGAGAACCAAATCAAGAACCAATCCCATTTACAATACCTTTTCAGAAAACCTTAGGAATACATTTAACCAAGGAGATGAAAGATCTCCACAAGAACTACAAAACAATGATGAAAGAAATCGTAG
The DNA here is from genome assembly GCA_963574635.1 of Cheracebus regulus. Lineage (NCBI taxonomy): Eukaryota > Metazoa > Chordata > Mammalia > Primates > Pitheciidae > Cheracebus > Cheracebus regulus. The sequence goes on along the minus strand of CAUYQU010077864.1, from coordinate 45,044 downwards.
ATGACACAAACAAATAGAAAAACATCCCCTGCTCAAGAATTGGAAAAATCAATATTGTTAAAATGATCTTACTGCTCAAAGCAATCTACAGATTCAATGTAATTCCTATCAAATTACCAACATCACTTTTCACATAATTAGAAAAAAAAATCCTAACATTTATCTGGAATCATAAAGAGCCCAAATAGCCAAAGCAATACTAAGTAAAAAGAACAAAGCTGGAGGTATCACATTGCCTGACTTCAAATTATATTACAAGTCTACAGTAACCAAAATAGCTTGGTACTGGTACAAAAATAGACACATAGATCAATGGAACAGATTAGAGAATACACAGATAAAGCTCCACACCTAAAACCAACTGATCTTCAACAAAGTCAACAAAAATATACACTGGGGAAAGGACACCCTATTCAATAAATCGTGCTGGGAAAATTGGATAACCATGTGCAGAAGATGAAATGGGACCCATATATCTCATGATGTACAAAAAACTCAAGATGAACATTGGCTTAGGCAAATAACTTATGACTAAGACCTCAAAAGCAAATACAACAAAACTAAAAGTAGACAAATGGAACTTAAACTGTAAAGCTCTACACAACAAAACAAATAACAGAGTGAACAGACAACATACAGCATGGGGTAAAATATTTGTAAACTATGCATCTGACAAAGGACTAATATCTAAAATCTATAAGGAACTCAAAATAACCCAACCAGAAAAAATAAATAAATAAATAACCCCATTAAAAAGTAGGCAAAGTACCTGAACAGACATTTTTAGAAGACATACAAGAAGCCAGTATACATATGAAAAAATATCCAACATCACTAATCATCAGAGAAATGAAAATTAAAACCACAATGAGATATCATTTTATACCAGTCAGAATGGCGATTAGAAAAGCAAAAAACAACAGATGTTGGCAAGAATGTGGAGAAGAGGGACCATTTATATAGTAATGCAAATGAGTACAGCCTTACAGAAAACAGCAGGGAGACTCTTGAAAGAACTAGAAATAGAACTACAATTTGATCCAGCAATCTCACTACAAGTATCTACCCAAAGGAAAAGAAATCATTATGTAAAAAAGACACCTGCGCTCGTGTGTTTATCACAGCACCATTCACAACAGCAAAGTCATGAAATCAACCTAAATGTCCATCAACAGATGATGGATAAAGAAAATGTGGTATATGTATACCATGGAATACTTCTCAGCCTTAAAAAAACAATGAAATAATATGTTTTGCAGCAACATGGATAGAACTGTAGACCATTATCTTGTTACAATGTAGAAATAGAAAGTCAAATACTGCATATTCTCACTTATAAGTGGGAGCTAAACAGTGTATACACATGGACATACAGAGGGGAATAATAGACTCCAAAAGATAAGAGCGGGGGAGGTGGTGAAGGATGAGAAATCACCTATGGTACACTGTACACTATTCTGCTGATGGCTAAACTAAAAGCCCAGATGTCACCACTACACAATATATCCATGTAACGAAAGTGCATTTGTACGCCTTTGATCTATTTACAAAATAAAAAACAAGTTGTAATTTTGAGACTATAGAAACAAAGGCATCTTTGCTCTCAGCACTATTTGGTTGCTTTAATTGTTATTAAATTGATGCTTTGAAGACAAAAGATGAAAGAATCAAATAGTGTCTGAGAATTTCCAAACACAAACTCACATCTACACACACACACACACACACACACACTCTCTCTCTTAAACAGTTTGTAAAGGCATTAAAGTAATTTGCATTCCTGGATAAATAGTTCTAATTCAGATAAAAGAAGATAAAAGGTTGAGGTTTGTGAGAGTTTTACTTTACAAATTCGGAATGACAAATGATACCAGCACAAAAGTATTGTTTGAGCCCCATGTTTGGTGAAAGCAAAGATATGTTTTATGGGAGAATAAATAAGTGGATCTCAACCTGAGTTTTTTTTTTCTTTCTTTACACCAGAATAAGATTCAATTAAATAAAAAACTGAATTCAGTAATCATTCATTGAATGTTAGGCTCCATGTAAACCTCTAGTGACATGAAGATAAATGAAACATGACCTGAACATCAAGAAATGCACAACCCAGTTAGGGAGCCAATGAAATGGATAGCCAGGATATGATGTACAGAACTCTTTCAGTTCTAAACCCACATGATGAACAAAATGCTCTAGAAACACAGAAAGAAGCAGTTAATCCTACCTGGGATGAGAAGAGACACGCAAGGAAGTCTTGCAGGATGAATAGAATTTCTTCAGGCTTCGGTAGCAGAGGAGATATTCTAGAGAAAGAATACCAAGTGCAAAGAGTTGGGGAAATATGAAAATCATGGCGGTTGGGGCCGAGCCGTGAGACGTCAGCAGTCAACACCTCTGGCAGCCATGAGAATGCCTGTTTCAGTCCTGAAGTTAGGATCTGGGCGGCCCACTGTGGCACACAGTATCCACTCCGCCTAGTGAGACAGTCATTTGGAAGCTCTTAAAATGTTAGACAGCATTGTTTTCTGTTTGAAGGTAGTGAGAGGATAGAATATATTGCTTCCAAATCTGTAAGGTCACCTCATTGTGTTCAGGATCAAGTTTAATCCCATAGTGAGCCCTTCAGATCCATTAGCAACTTGCAACTAACCTACATTTCCAGTCTCATCTTCTCGCACACTCCCTCTCTTCATGCTCCAATTGCAGCTGCAGTGCCAGATGTGTTTCATTTACAAGAGCAGATTCACATCACCTCAGGTCCGTGGTATGTGGCCATTTATTTCCTGAACATTTTCTTTTCTACCCCTATTAGACAGAAGGCACAGAAACCGTTCTTGTTCGTATGGGACAGACAAGAGTATATATTTACAGTGTTGCCCCAGAGCTATGTTAACTCTCCTGCCATCTGTCATAATATATTCCTAAGGATATATTATGCACCACCCGGATATCTTGTAGAATATCACACTAGTCCATTATACCAATTACATTGTCATATGATGATACTATGTTAATCCTTATGTTAATTATGTAGCAAGAAGTGGCTAGTACATTAGAGGCCTTCGTATGCTCCATAAAAGTGGGAGGTAAACTCAGTGAAGGTTCAGGGGCCTATCACATCAGTGAAGTGTTTAGGGGCATACCAGAACATCCCATCAAATTAAAGGACAAGTTATGACATCTGTTGCTTCTTAGCACTAAGGAGGTACCACAATTCTCTGCAGGCCTCTTCTTGCTCTAGAACCCGCATACTTCACACTTGGGAATGCTATCTGACCCATTTACTAAGTGCCCTGGAAGTCTTCAAGATCTGGATCAGGCCCAGAGAAGGAAAAGGTTCTGCATAGTCCAACAGAGGTACAAGCCTTCCTGCCACTTAGGCCATTTGATCCAGCAGACACTATGGTACCGGAGATGTCTGTGGTGGGAAAGTCACTACGTGGAGTTTGTGGCAAGCCACAATAGAAGAATCTCAATGTAGACCCTGTAGTTCTAGAGCAAGACCATGCCTTCTATAGGAGGGGATTCTATATCATTTGAAGACCATCTCTTGGTGTGCTACTTGCCTCTGGTAAAGACCGAGCATTTGACCATGAGACATTAAGTAGCCATGTGTTTAGAGCTGTCCATCATGAACAAGGTCTTGTCAGACCTACCAAGTTAAAAGTTGGGTGGGCCCAGTCACAATCCAGTGTATGATAGAGGAGTGCATCCCTATTGTATGATAGGGAATGAGCTGGGCCAAACGGTGTAAGTAAGCTGCACAAGGAAGTGGCCTAGACCTCCATGTAATCCTCTGCTATTGCACACGTCTCGCCTTCTGCTGATGCTTGTAGCTGCATAGGTGTGTGTGTATGGGGAGGGAAGGGTTCTTAACAGCAGCTGATGGAGGAGAGAAACATCTGAGTTTTATTAGAGGTGTGTTGGCGTGGCATGTGGGTGTAAGCTCAAAATGCACTGCTGATGCACCTTTGCCCCACTCAGGGGTAGCCCTAAAAAACAGGGGTGAGTGGAAATCCTCCTAACTGGAAGCTCTTTGGGCAGTGTACCTGGTCTTCAACTTTGTGTGAAAGAGAAGTGGCCTAAGATAAGAGGATAAACGGACTCTTGGGCAGTGGCAAATGCATTTGCTGTTGATATGAGGTCTAAAAAGAAAGTTTGGAAGATCGAAGTGAAGATGTCCTGGAAGAGGTGTGTGGATGGACCTAGGGGATGGAGCCCACCATGGAAAATGCCCTGAGCAGCCATGAAGACACAATGATGAAGCCAGCTAAGATGAGGCTTGTGAAGACACAATGATGAAGCCAGCTGAGATGGCCCACTCTGGCATTGGGATGATGAGTCTATGGACACTGTAGCCACAACGGCTGAATGAAAGATACCCATTGGCACAGTAGCACAGGCTCACACTCACCAGGGCTGATCTAGCTAGGTTACTGCCTAACATCCAGCCTGTCAGCAAGATACTCACAATAAATCTCCAATGTATTACCCTCAATTTGGTGAGAAGTTGATTAAACTGGAAGGAGCAATAATACATCTGGGCTGTGATTTATGCATAGTCCATGTGTGAGTTATGCATAGTCCATGTGTGAGTCTACCCTCAGGGTTTCTACCAGTACCACCAGCAGAGGACTTTCACACTACAGGATCTCACATATTATCCCTTGAAACCAAAGAACACACTTTACAGCAAAGAAAGTGGGAGAGTGGGTACAAGACTCTAGAATCCACTGGTCCGATCACATAACACACCACCCAGAAGCTGCTGGTCTGATATAAGGATAGAATACTCTGGAAGGCATAGCTGTAGTGCCAACTTACACATGAGACTCTGAAGGGTTGAGGCACCATTCTCCAGGATTCAGTGTACATCCTAAATTGACAACCCTTATATGCTGCTGTTTCCCTGCAAGTTTGAACAACATGTCTAGAAACCAATAGGTAGAAGTAGGAGTGGCTCACTTATTCTCAGGAACCCATGGGGAATTTGTGCTTTCCATTACAAAAGCTTTAGGCTGTGTGGCTCTAGGGATCTTGGTTATTAGTAGGAGGACATTTCCACCAGGGGACCAGAAAGAGTCCCTTTACATTTTACACCATGGCAATCAGTCTACTGGTCTGAGAGATCAGAAGACAGAAATAGAAGTCCCCACGTTCACAGCGAGTGATTCTGATTCACAGGAGCAGGTAGGGCTGCAGTTACAAAATGCGCACAAGAAAGAAACAGGTAACCATCAAGTGGTCCTCTTGGGTGTCTCCTGCTACTCCTCTTTACTTTGGGGGGTAAATGGTTGAAAACAGCATCCATGGCCTGAGAAAGATGTGGTGACTACATAGATGGTTTTCATCAAAGCTGCCAAAGTGGCAAAGGTGTCAGTGGAAGAAATTAGAATGCTTCCAAAATTAATGTTGAAATGACTGGAAATCTATCCTTTAAAAACAGTCAAAAGAATAATCCCACATTGATGGGGTATATCAAAGGGACACAGAAGCCAGCTGAAAGAGCTACCAATGGCCAAAGCTGGAGTAATTTGAGCAAGAACAAATAAGATAGTATTAAACTAATCCAAAGTATGAAATAAATGTTCAAAAGTCCATGCTGATATAAATAAAAGACTAAATAAATTAATGAATGGGGAAGGGAGGAGATGACTTTCCTATGCAGAAGAGTTCTAGGCCAAGTGCAGTGGCTCACGCCTGTAATTCCAGCACTTTGGAAGGCCCAGATGGGAGGATTACTTGATCCCAGGAGTTCAAGACCAGCCTGGGCAACATGGTGGAACACTACCTTTACCAAAAATACAAAAATTTAGCCAGGCACGGTGGCTCATGTCTATAGTCCCAGCTACTCATGAGGCTGAGGTGGGAGGTCAAGGCTTAAGTCGGGGAGGTCAAGGCTGCTGTGAGTCAAGATCGTGCCATAGGACTCCAGCCTGGGTGACAGAGTGAGACCCTTTCCCCCCCAAAAAATTTTTTTTAATGAGTTATGTAGATATCCACCCTACAGAGAGAAGGAATAATGCTCTCTTCCTTAGATGTGGGCTGTGCACAGTGACTCCTTTCAAAGAGTATGGCATGGAAAGTGAGGGGAAAGAATATCTTTACGGTGGAGATGCCTGACAAACACTACGTCGCCCAGGCAATCAAGGTCACAGCATCAGTAGTCATAAATCATATTGATAATATGATATAAAATGACACTTTGCCTCTGTGATCTTACTCCTCAAAACACAGTAACTCCAGTCTTATCCTGAGAAAAACATCGGTCAAATTTCACTGTAGGGGTATTTACAAAATACCTGACCAGTACTCCTCAAAACTCTTCAAGGTCATCAAAAACAGGAACGTCTGAGAAAGTATCACAGCCAAGAGTAGACTAAAGGAGACATGACATGTAGAGGAGGATGGAATCCTAGAGCAGAAAAGGACATTAGGTAAAAATAAGGATATCTAAATGAACTATGGACTTCATCATCATAATATATCAATATTGATTCATTAATTATAACAAATGTATGTACTAAAGTAAGATGTTAGTAATAGGGTAAACTGGGTGTGAGATATATGGGGAGTCTCCTTATTATTTGTTCAATTTTTCTGTCAATCTAAAACTGTTCTTTAAAAAGTCTATTAATAGGCCAGATGCAGTGGCCAACTCCTGTAATCCCAGCACTTTGGGAGGCCGAGGTGGGTGGATCGCCTGAGGTCGGGAGTTTGAGACCAGCCTGGCCAACATGGTGAAACTCTGTCTCTGCTAAAAATACAAATATTAGCCGCGTGGTGGTGTGTGCCTGTAATCTCAGCTACTTGGGAGGCTGAGGCAGGAGAATCACTTGAACCCGGGAGGTGGAGGTTATGGTGAGCCGAGATCATGCCACTGCACTGCAGCCTGGATGACAAAGTAAGACTCTGTCTCAAAAAAATGTCTATTCATAAAAAATGATGTAACAACAGAAAAAGAACATTGACTCTTATTTCACACCATATGCCACAATTAACTCAAAATGGATCATAGAACTAAACGTAAAACTAAAACCATAAAACCTCTAGAAGAAAACGGAAGAGAAAATCTTTATGACCATGGGTTAGGCAAAGATTTCCTAGGGCACCGAAAGCGAAAACCATAAAAGAAAAAATTGATACATTGGACCATCAAAATTTAAAATCTTTTGCTTTTCAAAACAAAATTTAAGCTTTTACTTTTCAAAAGAAGAAGAAAAGATAAACGATAAGACTAAGAAAAAAATGCTCTTAATACATATAACTATTAATAACACAGAATTTGCAACTAGAATACAAGTCAAGTATAAGAAAACAAACACTAATTCAGTGGAGGAAAAGAACATCTTTTCAATAAATGGTTATAGTTAGTTAGATAGCCTCACAAAAAACTCCACAAAAGGGACTTTGACCCTTATCTCACACTACACAAAAATCAGTTTCAGGTCGCCGTAATTCTACATGTAAAAATAAGAAAACAAAGCCTTTAAAAGAAAATAAAGGACACAAACCACACAATTTGAAAAAATATATAATTACAATGAATCAAAACAAAAAATTTCTGTTTTTCAAAAAACATGAAGAATAAAAACACAAATCACAAATTGAGAGAACATATTCTCTCTCTATACCATCCAGAACATTTTTCATTCAGAATATATAAAGAACTCTTACTGAACTGATGTTTTTCAAAAGATGTATAAATGGGTAATAAGCATGTGAAAAGATACTTAACCCCGTTAGTCATCAGAGAAATGCGCATTAAGACTACAGTGGGACTCTACCACACATCAGCAGAATTGCTGGTGGGAATGTAAAATGAGATGCCACTGTGGAAAACGGTAAGCAATTTCTTATAAATATATACTTACCATACGATTCAGCAAACCTACTCTTAGATATTTACTTAAAAGAAATGAAAATCTGTATGCACACAAAAACTTCTACACAAATGACCGTAGAAGCCTTGCTCATTATAGCCAAAGACTGAACACAACCCAAATGTCCGTCAGCAGGTGGGTGCATGAACACATGGTGGTATCTCTGTACAACTTGTCAATAGAAAGAATGAACTCCTGATATGTGGAGCAACATGAATGAATCTTAAAAACGTGATAGTGAGATATTGAGTGAAAGAAGCCAGATACAAAAGCACACATACATATGATTCCATTTACATGCAATCCTAGAGAAGATAGATTTAATCTATAGTGACAGAAAACATAACGGAGAGCTGGGGTTCAAGGAATTGGGAGAATTAACTAGAATGGGGTACAAGGAACATTTTGGGGGTGATAGAAATGTTACATGTTTGTGGTGGTGATTTATGGGTGTATTAGTCAAACTCATTAAAATGCACACTTCAAATGGGTACATTTTATTGAAAGTGAGCCATACCTCAGTAAAAAAACGTTATTTAAAAAAAAATGGTTGAAGCAGTTCATACACCTTCCAAGCATATTTGAATGTCCATTTCCTGAGAGCCTCTCTGTCACCAGTTATTACTGAATTTTTAACTTTTTGCCACTCTAGTGAGTGAAAAGCATAATTTCCAACTTTGAGATTAATGTCTGTTGATTATGTGATAGGTATTTATGGAGAAGACCAAACTACAGAGTTATATCCTGAAAGTTACTGCCAAGGAAGCTATGGGTAATGAGAAAGTTGTTAGGATGATCACTTACATTTCTCCATGCTTTCATTTCTCAACCAGAATCGTGATGTTCCACTCTTCTCTAGGAATTTTGACATTTAAGATGCATTCTAGTCTTGCAGTTAATGTTCAGCTTTCATTTTTCTGTTGTTATGCTTATTCTTACCAAATCCTAGGTTTATATGCCTTAGAGCTGAATCATGGAGATAACACTGCAGGGATGCTTTAGCCCCAGCACTTTCTGTCTGTGCCCGGTCCTCATTTGTAGACATGGACAATGGCTGTTTTCTCAATCTTATAAAAAATGTCATGTCAATCAGCAGAATTGCAGCTCATCTGAAGCATCCAGATATGGGCACCCAACCTTACAGTTCTGCACAGGGCAAACCTTTGAGAAATACTGAAAATGCATGATATTCTCAGCTTATCTAAATGGCTTTGTCTAAAGAAAAATATGTGCTTGTGATTTTTAGGATTTAATAATGAGACAGTGCACTGGAAGATTCCTCAATAACAGCTGTAAGGAGAGTAAACACATTTGTTTGTGTAGCACAATGATTATATATTTGCTTAGAACAACCCTGGATTCTGACTTTATCTTGGCATAATTTTTAATAGTGCCTTCTTTTACTCTGAAAAATGTCCTAGTTTGAAAGATAAATTATATTACCACTGTAATTACGAGGGATTTCTCACTAATAAGCAGCATTGTCCCATCTGCTTGTTTTTTTATAAATCGGGAGTGTTGGGAGGGAATGACTTATAATTAACTTCTAAATCATGCTAGATTAGGAAAAAATAGCACAATTTTCTCTTTTACTATTTCAGAAAAAAATCTCAGCTGACGTAGTTATTCAATTTGCTCAAAGATTATCTCAAAAACACTCCTTTAGAAAACAGCTAAGATTCCAAGTGCCCCTCCGTCTGCTCTTCGTAAGTAAATTATAGTCCTACTCTGGAAGAAAATATTTTGGCAGAATGTGGAATTAAAGCTCATCAACCACATTTAACTATGTACACATTGAAGGGTTTGGAATCTTTCTACACATGAAATCATGTTTGACAGTACACATGTGTTGTGCGTGCGTTTTTGAGATCTCTTCTTGTTGTAACTTTTGGCTGAGTATGGGCCAAGAAGAAGGCCAAGCTTATTGCATTCTGGACGTTGCAATCTGCCAGGTGGCCGGGTCCGCTGGGAGACATTCCTTCTCAGTGTGCCACTTCAAGTCACAGAGCTCCTTAAGACAAGGAATGGTGACTGCCTTTACTCTGAAGCCTCCATTTGCCAGCCTTGGTGCTTTCAACCAGGAGTTTCTCCTTAGACATTGCTCCAATGAAGGATAAATTTGTTCGGCACAGACATTTATGAGGGTAAGGCAGCATGTGAGTTTCCCAGAGCTTCCACGATTAGTGACACAGACTGGGCAGTCTGAACAACAGAAACGTATTTACTTACCATTCTGGAGGCTGGAAGTCCAAGACCAAAGTATAGACAGGGTTGGTTTCATTCTGAGATCTCTCTCCTCACCTCACAGTCGTCTTCTCGCTGTGTCTTCACCTGGTCTTCCCTCTGTGTGTTTCTGTGTCCTAATCTCCTTTTCTTATAAAGCTCCAATCATATTGGATTAGGGTACACCTAATAACCTTATTTAAACTTAACTACCTCTTTAAAGACCCACTCTCCAAACACAGTTCCATTTTGAGGTACTGAGTGTTAGGACTTAGAACATATGAATTGAGGGGCATGAAATACAAGTCCATAACAATTAGAACTAGGATTTTTCACCACCTAACATTGAGAAGCATTACCCGATGCTCACTTGCCACACTGGGGAGTTTGTGCCAAATGAGAAAAATTAATGTATTAATTCCCCCACAGTACAGACGACAAGCCAGGAAGCACGACCAATTACGTGTACACCATAAGGACCACAGCATGTCCTGGAACTACACCCTGAGAGAAGAATTGCTGCTCACGGTCACTAACTCAGCGCCCACTCATCCTCCAGGATTCATTGCAAATGGCATCTGAAATGGCTTGGATCTGGGTCCTCACCAAATCTTATGTCAAATTGTAATCCTCAGTGTTGGAGGTGGGGCTGGGTGGCAGGCGACTGGATCCCGAGAACAGAATTCTCCTGAGTGGTTCAGCACCAACCCCTTCCCATTGTCCTCTAGACCGCGAGTGAGTTCTCATGAGATCTGCTGCTTTGCAAGTGTGCAGCACCTCCCTGTCACTCTCCCTTGCTCCTGCTTCTGCCATAGAAGAACGCTGATCGGCCTTTGCCTTCTGCCATCACTGGAAGTTTCCAGAGGCCTCCCCAAAAGCAGAAGACGCTGTGCTTCCTGTTGAGCCTATAGAATCATGAGCCGGCTAAAGCTCTTTTCTTTATAAAACTGACCAGTCTCAGGTATTTCTTTACAGCAATGTGAGAACTGACTAATATACCATGTCTTCCTGAAAGATGCCCTGAAAGCTCCCTTTCCCAGTGTTTGCTGTGTCCTGCCAGGGGCAGAAGAGATTCTCATAGCTTCATTCATATACAGTGTGCTTGTCTGGTTTTATAGTTCTTCTCACACTGATAAAGTTCATATACTCTACTTGGTTCTCTTCTCAGCCAGGCCATAGCTTTCCTTTCCATGGCCATTGGGTCTGTCCCAGCCTCTGACACATGTAGACAACTAATACCTGATTGAATAAGTGAATAGGTAGCTTACTTACTTGCTTTTCCAGTGCTCCTTCTCAACTGCAGACCACCCAGAGAAGACACACGTGTAGACAGAATGTGTTCACTCACAGGCCTACTACATCCAGCCACATGATCGTGTGTGCAGTTGTCAGAAGATTTAGAGAACATCCAAATCTCGTGTCGCACCACTGCTCTACTGTGTTACACACAAACACCTCTAGAGAGGAACCATGCCAAATGGTCAGGTTGTTTGTTTCACTGTCATGGTTAAGCCAGGTATAAGAATGGGTTCTTAAAACTCCTGCTCTAACTCTGGCCAGATTGCCTCGACTTGAATCCTAGCTCTGTTACTTACGGGCAGGGTGGCATTGGGAAAGTTACGTATGTTCTCTATGCCTCAGTTTCCTTGTTTGTAAAACATAAAAATAACAACAATAACATACAGACAGACTTCACAGGGCTGTTATGAGGAGGAAAAGAATATGTACGTGTTTATACATAAAGAGCTCAGGCTGGTACCTGGACTGTACCGAGTGTCATAGAAATGTTTGCTACTATTGCATTATTATCAGTACTATTGCTAATGAAAAGGGAGTCATTTAGTTAGGCTCTGCACTGCTATTAGAATTCCAGTTGACCCCGTGAGCATGCTGTCTGCGAGGGGCTCCTCCTCACCCTCTGTCCGCTTTCCTCCTACACAGCTTTTTTTTTTTTTGAGACAGTCTTGCTCTGTCACCCAGGCTGGAGTGTGGTGGCATGATCCTGGTTGACTGCAGCCTCCGCTGCTGGGGTTTGAGAAGTTCTCCTGTTTCAGCCTCCCAAGTAGCAGAATTACAAGCACCTACCACCACACTTGGCTAATTTTTGGACTTTTAGTAGAGATAGAGTTTCCCTATGTTGGCCAGGCTGGTCTCGAACTCCCGACCTCAAGTGATCCACCCCCGTCAGCCTCCCAAAGTGCTGGAATTACAGGTGTGAGCCACCGCGCCTGGCTGACTTTGTGCTTCTTCACATTGAAGCCCAAGCAGAGGAGGGAGTAGACTGGAGAGAGGAGGGAGAGGAAGGAATGGAGGGGAGTGGAGGGGAGAGAGGGGGAAGGGAGAGGAGGAAGCAGGTCTCATAGGAGCCAGAGAGGGACACTCCAGGCCGGGTTTGAGAGCTTTCCCAATGACTCCTCCTGTTAAAAACGACCCGGGCCGGGCGGGCCGTGCAGCCTCCCAGCTCCAGCTGTTTCCACTTCCTCCACATCTGCTCGTCACCTAAATTGTTTACTAACTTCACATCCAGAATGTTTTAAATAGAGAAAAACCTGGGGTTTGTCTACACCAACCAGAGAGCAGAAGATAAAGGGGGAAAAAGTCAACAAGAACAAAACAAAAAAGAATGATCCTAGAAGGCCTAAGCTGCACCAGAAAAACACATCTCCCGGCACTTTTACGGCTTCCTGAATCAGTGACAGAACCGGTCTCCCCCATGCTGTTGTGCCAGGTTACAGAGGGTAATGTACTGACTTCTAGATTGGGCTGGATAACCAAGAACAGGAAAAAAATAGAATCGGTGGAGAGCAACTCGTTCTGAGAGTAGGAAAAATACTGTATTTGAGAGCTTCACTCACAGAGAGTGGACGGTACAATTCCTAACTCTAGTGTAGATCTCCAACCAGATCTACAGGTTTGAATCCCAGCTTATCCACCTGGGAGCTGTGTGACCTGGGATGAGTTACTTACCCTCTCCGTGCCTCAGTTTTATCATCTATAAATCGGAGAGAATAGTATTTATGTCAAGAGACGTCGTGGGGTTAAGTGAGTTTAGTTTAAAGCTCTTAGACTAATGTCTGGCATTAACACATAAAACACTATGTGTTTGCTGTTTTTATTATATACACATGTAGGTTTTCACTGTTTTTAAAAACTAGAATTTATTATTACTCTGATACTCATAGCCTAGGATTATTGTGGGATTCTGATTTATATGCTAGGCTTGACATTTCTGATGAACCTTTGGCCAGTTTCCATGACAAGACTATTGCTTTGACCTCACTCACCCCAAATAAGAAAAGCTTGTGAATTTCCTGAATATTAAGTATAAGAAAAGATCACATGCCAAAGCGGATGGAATTTTTTTTTTTAAATTTAGTGTAATTAATTTTTTTATTTTTTGGTAGACATGAAGTCTCACTGTGTGGCCCAGGCTGGTCTCGAATTCCTGGCCTTAAGCAATCCTCCTACCTTGGCCTCCCAAAGTGCTGGGATTACAAGTGTGAGCCACCACACACAGCCAAAGATGAAATTTTCGTAAACATCATCAATGCTAATGAACTGAGAAGTTCCTTCGTACTTCTATCTTGACATTGTGGCCAGGAGAAGTGGAATGAATTGGAGTAAGCAAATAAAAAAATGTTTGCTATGTTTATGCACTAATTTTAAAATAAGAAGAAACATTGGTATTATGAAAACAATGTGCCATCAGACAACTCGGCTAGAACTAATATGTGGGTGGTAAAGGTAAAGTGTGGGCAAATTTTACTACAGAAGTAAAGATACAGTTGGAATAAGATCGACTAAAATAATCACTGCGTTTTCCTTGGTGTATTTTCCATGGAATCCACAGTGAGTTCAGGTCAATAAACTGTCAGTGAAGTCCTTGATGGAAGAGAAGCCATTAGACCCCCATTTTTATTGCTTAAACAGCAATGTCTTTGACAAATACCTAGTGTTTTGGCTACTTAAGGACTGATAAAATATGGCTAGAAATGTATCTTCTGTTCAGTTTGGGAAAAGAAACATTCTTTAAGAGTTTTCAACCAAATGGCATAATATATCTCAACATTTAACTTCTGTTTGATTTTGAAATTTTTTTCCTCACAGGCATGTTGGAAGAGTGTGTATCCTGTTATGAGATTCAAGGGAGCCTCATGCAATATTTCTGATAGTATTTGTGAATTGGATGCTTCTTTGAGCACAAATCTATGGTGCAATCGTAACTGAGAATGGCTCAGATCTAACTGCCCAGGGCATTAGAGAGGCAATTTCATCCTGAAAGGTACTGCTCAGAAAAAAATCAACCTATCAAGATAGATACTTTTGGAGGGGAAACCAGGGTGCCAGGTGCTTTGGGGTCCCATTGCCTCCCAATGACAAAGAGAAAAGAGCTTCCAAGCCACTGGCTCCTGGTTTGAGAGGGGTAGGGAGTTGATAGGGGCAGTCCAGGCAGATTCCTGGATCTGATATCAGATTCACTCGTTCATTCACTTTAACCAATATTCATTAATGAGCTGTTACTAGGCAGATTCACCCGTTCATTCACTTTAACCAACATTCATTAATGAGCTGTTACTCACTAGGTACTGTTCTCAGCATTGAGGTCATAGAAATGAAAACGACATAGACAGCCTCTGCTCTCATGAAGCCTGTATCTCAATCAGGGAATCGGAAAGTAAACAAGCAAATAGACAAATAGCAGTGATCAGTGCTACAAAAATAAAGCAGGAAGGGAGATGGAGAATGAGAAGACACCAGGTTCCATCAATGTTCTGCTCCACATTTTACTCAGGGCCAAATACTTTAACTATTCTACAAGGTCCTACCACCCGCCTGTAACCTCCATGACCTCTTCTCCTACTTCTCCTTCCTCCTCTTACTTTTCCAGCTACGTTGGCCAAAATGCTGCACCTGGAATCTGCCGCTGTAAACCGGGAAAGTCCCAGGCAAACAGGATGGGCAAGTCACCCAACTGCCAGGAGTGTTATCTGATGGGGGGCTTTGCTCTAGCAGGTCCTGCTGCCTGAGCCACTCTTCCTGGGGTGTCTTCTTCACTAGTTCCTTTGCCCCATTCACGTCTTCACTCAGATGTCGCCTTCTGAATGAGGCTTATCCTGGACACCCTATTTGATACTGAACATATTGAACCTGTTCTCCTCTCCTAAATCCCCCGCCTCCAATCTCTCTTACTTCACTATTTCTTTTTTTTTTTTCTTACAACTTATCATGTTCCTGC
Organism: Cheracebus regulus; assembly: GCA_963574635.1. Classification (NCBI taxonomy): domain Eukaryota; kingdom Metazoa; phylum Chordata; class Mammalia; order Primates; family Pitheciidae; genus Cheracebus; species Cheracebus regulus. The sequence goes on along the minus strand of CAUYQU010077864.1, from coordinate 29,702 downwards.
ATATCCCAATGTAATTATTATATATATAGATCTACTTTTGGTGCCTTTGCTTCCAAAGGCCCATACCTGCAATTCTTCAGATCCTGCCCTCTGGCTAATAGAGCCCTTTCCCTGCTCCTGCAAAGCCATAAATACCTGGGAATGTTTATGCCCCTGGGCAACTCTTGGCCAATGTCTGATAAGTGCAGGCCAGGGAGAGCCCAGCCCCCTGGCCTGCAGGCAGGACAAATCTGGAGTTCCGCAGGATCCAACTCAAGCCACGCCCCAAGGGATTTTGTCTGAAATTGCACCCTTGCCTGGTTTCTCTCTCCTTATTGTGCTTTCTCCATGCCATAGCTGGTTTCTCCTGGGGGCATTTCCTTAAGAACTGCTTCACCCAAATCCTCATCTCAAGATCCACCTCTGAGGAACCCAACCTAGAACTCGAAGCTGGCTTTACTGAGTTCATCCAGTGAAAAGGGAAGGCAGGGTGTCCGGTCAGATGGGTGAGTCTGAATGCAGGAAGATGAAAAGCGTGGCTTCTGGGGGTTTCTGTGATCTCAGCTGCATGACAAACAAGGCCTCTTGGTGGAAAGGCAGGGATGTTGAAGGACAGAGGAGAAGAAAGAGAGTAAGACAGAGTTGTCTGGGAGAGTCAGGGAATTAGTTTTCTAAGGAAACATGGAAAGACTGCTAGACAGTGTTGACCAACACTGTGTGTGTGTCTCCAGCCGTGTCAGCTGTCCGGGTGCAGGCTTCTAGAAGGCAGGGAGTTGGATGTTACCAGGCGTAGAGGTATTTCCAGGTGAGTAAGCTGAAGAGAGGTTAGCAGGTGTTTGGGGTGCAAGAAAGGGAATGATTACAGTGGTAAGGTATGGGATCTTTGCTTGGGGCAGAAGGAAGTGAGGAGGGTGGGTCAATGAGGGCGAAGATGCTGGATTGTGGGTCCCGGTAAAGTTCAAGGGTTATTGGTGTAATGGTCATGGACAGTGATGCTTGAAGTGCTGAGGGATGGTGGGGAGCCTCGACCTCAGGTTGTTGGAGTGACTGCCCTGGTGGTGAAGTCAGGTCACAGGTGTGAGCAGGGAGTGGGTGGCTGAGGCTGGGCAGAGTGCAGGGTCACCAGCTGTCAGAACTCTGCATAGCTCATGCTTGATAACTAAGTCTTGAAATATTCCATATCTATTTCCTGGTGTGTGTGTGTGTGTGTGTGTGTGTGTGCACCTGATCTCTTGTGTTTTGAGAACCTAGTGAGGAAATGAGATTAGAGCAAAGCATAAAAGGTCTCCCTGCCCCACTGAATCTGTGCCCTCCATACACTGGTCACATACAGCACATGCTGATCACAGAAGCTTTCAGTTCCACAAGAATTTCTCTCCGTTTTTCTGTTAGTTCCTCAGATCTGTGATCTCTAATTTCCATAGTTTTCTCTCAGGTTTTTAGGCAAAGGAGCCACAAGCCTGTGCCTTGTTCTCAACCCAAAGAGACTTTGATCAATTACTCTCCAGGCCCACCCAGACATATAGGGTACATGTCCACACTCCCCCTGATGCCAACAATAATGCAATATTCTAGAAGGAATTCATCTTTCCTCCTAAGCTGGCTGGCACTGCCAGGCCTCATTCTGGTTCCCCGAGGATGCTCATCTCCGCCTCCCGACGATGCTCATCTCCGCCTCCCCACACTCTCACTAGTTCTTTCCAGCAGGGCAACACCAGCAAGGGATCAGAGCGCTCTGTCCTCAGCACCTAGAAGGCAAACTTGGATTCCTGATATATATAATTTTTTTTTTTTTTGAGACGAAGTTTCACTTGCCACCCAGGCTGGAGTGCAGTGGTGTGATCTCGGCTCACTGCAGCCTCCGCCTCCTGGGTTCAAGTGATTCTGCTGCCTCAGCCTCCCAAGTAGCTGGGATTACAGGCACCTGCCACCGTGCCTGGCTAATTGTTTTGTGTTTTTAATAGAGACAGGCTGGTCTCTATTGGCCAGGATGGTCTCGAACTCCCAACCTCAAGTGATCTGCCCATCTTGGCCTCCCAAAGTGCTGGGATTACAGGTATGAGCCACTGCGCCCTGCCCTGGCTCCCTGATATCTGCATGTATGCACAAGCATGTACACACCTACACATGCACGCATACACCCACCTATAACACATGCAAATATACATGCACACACATGCACACACACACATACGGCATTGTGGGTATCTAGCACAATGAGGGAATCCATTTCCAGTGCAAAGCATCGAGCAGGATGACTAAAAGGTAGAGCATAGATTTAGAAGTCAAAAGAGGTAGACACTCACCCTGACTCTCCTGGTTTGCTAGCTGAGGTTCAAGTTATGACATGAATCCTCAACTGCTGTGAGGTAGGAACATCTAATTTTTATTTTTTCTTGGAGTCTTGTGCATACTGGGTTGGAGAGAGAGAGAAGGAGAGGCTGGCAGGAAGTCCTGTTCTGAATCAGCTTCTCTGTAGTCCCCAAGACTGAGTGTACAAGTTTCCATCGAGCCAGGCGGAAGGGCCACCAGGTGACCGCAGCAGCCTGCTCAAGGGGTCTCTGACAGAACTTTGGGCGTCCCTGCAGATGTTAAGGTTGGATTTATTCTTCCTGCCCTCCTACTGAGCATGTGTTGGGGATTAGTGGGAAACTGACTGGAAAGATCTTTTGCTTCCTTTGTGCCTATAGCTATGTCATCTGACTTCAGGTGAAAATTTACATCTAAGTGGTAAATGTTTTTGAGAATCCAATAAGGATTGTGAATCCCTCTGTCAAGACACCAGTTTCATCATGGAGGGAGTTAACATGGATCGTAAAAGGGTTGAAAGAGTTTCTGAGGTTACCTTTACTTGTACTGCCATACAAAGTAGTCAACACCTCCACGAGTTAAGTTTTTCTCCAGCAGTGTCATCGGAGCTTGCAGCACAAGTTGGAAAAGATGGGGAAAACCCACTTTCCTCTTAAATGAAAATGACTTCTCCCTATCCTGATTTGTCTCAGCATACAATACATACGGTTGTTAATTTACTACCCACAGCCTGGACTCATCTTCTTCCCTGAATCACTTGTAAATATGTTCTCAAACAGAATGTATTTTCTAATATTTATCCAGGTATCTGCATCCGCAACTCCTCATTGTCCCAGTGCAGGTTAACCATGCTCTGCAGGCCACCTCTTTATCCGCTCAGCCTGCCCCAGGCCTCCTATGCCGTGTAATGGGTGTCTAATTGTATGTCCCCCTGAGAGGTAGGTGGCCAGCCACCCCTAGAAGAAGCGGACACCAAGGGTGGGGATATGGGGGGAAGGAAGACATTGGTGCTGGTTACCTCCCACCTTGGACTATGTCCATATCTCTCTTCCTTCCTGCAGGCCACTGACATGTGAACACACACTCCTAACACGTTGCCCCCCGCCTTGCTGAAATTGCCTAGACTATATTATTTTCTTCCCCACACTTGTCATAGAGCATAAGCTGAGAGGTGTGTGATACATGTCATAGTTTATGATGGTGTTCAGGTAAAGCCATGCAAACTCGTCCATCATTACAAGGTTCATTTCCAGTGGTGTTCATGGAAGGTAAGTTGACTCATTTATACAAAACAATTCCCTCATTTCCCTTTGAGCACTTGTCAAGTGTGCTTGACGCAAGCCAAGTGACCTTCAAATGTGGAGCGGGGTTTGGCCTGGAATGTCAGTGTGCATTTAGCAGCATGAATTGTTCCAAAGAATCCTGATTTCTTATGCATGAACTGCTGACCCCAGCACTGGGGCCTGGAGGGCGGGACGGGAAGGAAGGTGAACTCCCGCTGATTCAGGGGCCCTCCCGGCGGCCTTTCTACGGTGTCAGCAGTATTCACATCACTTTCCTCTCCTCCCTCTTCCGCCCCACCATAAGTCCTGTCCCTGGAAGCACTTTTCGGTTGCCAGGAATCATGAACATCAGGAAACAATCCAAAAAATGGGGTGACTACTCTACATGCTGTGACCCACATGGTCACACATGGGCCTGGTTTGAGCACCGGCTCATAGGTGTGGAAGCAGCCTGGCCTAAAGGAAGGAACACTGGACCAGCAAGAGAGGCCTTCAATGATTCCAGGACCAAGCAAGTGCGTGGCCTGGAGGCCGGCTTTTCTTTTCCTTCCTTCCTTTCTTTCCTTCCTTCCTTCCTTCTTCCTTTCTTTCTTTCTTTCTTTCTTTCTTTCTTTCTTTCTTTCTTTCTTTCTTTCTTTCTTTCTTTCTTTTTCTTTCCTTTCTTTCTTTCTTTCTTTCTTCCTTCCTTTCTTCCTTCCTTCCTTTCTTTCTTTCTTCTTTCTTTCTTCCTTTCTTTCTTCCTTCCTTTCTTTCTTTCTTCTTTCTTTCTTCCTTCCTTCTTTCCTTCCTTCCCTCCCTCCCTCTTTCTCTCTCTTTCTCTTTCTTTCTTTTTTTCTTTCTTTCTTTCTTCTTTTCTTTATTTCATCCTTTTCTCTCTCTCTCTCCCTCCCTCCCTCTCCTTCCTTCCTTCCTTCTCTTTCTTCTTTCTTTCTTTGTTTCCTTCTTTCTTTCTTGCCTTTTTTGAGACACTGTTTCGCTCTCGTTGCCCAGGCTGGAGTGTAATGGTGTGATATTGGCTCACCAAGCCTGGCCTTTCTAAGGGGCCTATCTTGGTGGAGATGGAGGCATGTTCTATGGCTGGCTTTCCAGAGCCCTCCTCCAGCTCCACTGCTTGGAGTGATGCTTCCCAGCATTGAAGCTGCAGATCTGAGGACCATGCTTCTTCAAACACAATGAGGCCTCCAGGGCAAGGTCATTTCTAGGAGATGTGATGCTATACGCAGGAAAAGGCCCAGCAGGTGACATGCCTGCCTGCTGAGGATCACAGGAAACGGCCTTACTACCAACACTGGGTCCTGAGCTGGAGAAACAGCTCCTTTTTTGAGTTCAAAAGATCACTCATGTTCCATGGTGCAGGACATATTTAGAATGACTCAAATGGAAAAAACAGGCTCCAAAGGCATCACGGTGTGCCTGTGGTTCTTGTTTACGCTAGGCAGCAGCACAAGGGCCTGCTCATTAGTTCTCTGATGACAGGTATATTGGCAACTGTAAGTCAAGCAATGAGAAAGGCAGTTGTGCGAACAAATGTTCTTCATTTGTACTGCACAAAGCCTTCATAAAGGGATAGAGTGCTGAAACCTTCCTAACTCCTCTCTAGCTGAACGTCTTTTCACCTCTGCTACCTCTGAACCTCTCATCCCTCCAACTCAGCTCAAGAATGCAGAAGCTGTTTGCTGACCCCTTCTGCTAGTATCCTGTCTCTGGTAATTCAAAGACGCCCCTGAGGATGGCCCACAAAGAGCCCTGTGTGCCTGCACACGCGCCGTCACTGATAAGGCCGCCGGGTGGTGAGCAGTTCTTTTCACACTTCACATCCGGAGGCTTATCCTATGATTTGTGTGTGAAGCACCTGTTTGCATGGTCATCCACCCTTATCTGAGATTCTGCCTCTTAGGCACTAGGGCAGGTTGGAGCCTTTCCCACCCACTTAACAAAGGAACAGCTCATTCCTGAGTAGTGTGTCAAGTTGGTATGTCCAGTGCGCTCCCCAGACTCACTGACTTAAATGTTAATAAGATCACTGACTTAAATGTTTTCTGCCCCCTACCTTTAGAAGAAAGAAATTAGGCAATCTAAAGGGAACAAACTGGTAATGTTGTTTTTGAAAAAATAAACAAATAATAAAACATCTTCCAGAGTTTATTGGGTTCAATACACATTTAACACAGTTGCGCACACTTTCCGTATGAACATTTACTCAGTAATCCTACCTTACATTTAGAATGAATAATTATTCTGGGGCCCCTCATGAAATATCAGAAAGAGACCATTGGGTTCAATATTTTGCCATAAAGCAGGAAAATGAACTAAGTATTAAGAAATAAATATCAATAGAAAGAATAACAAAGGAAGAAAGGAAGGGGAGATTGATTGGCATTGTTAGAGAAAAACTTATTTTCTGATGATGACGGTGAAGACCTTATCTTATAATCCTCATAATCATAGCCTCCTTTTCTTTGCACTGGGCACCTAACATCCATTGTGACTGTTCTCCCCCGCAGCCCAGAGATGTTGGTCTTCTTACTCTCCTTACATTGATGAGAAGACTGGAGGTCACGTGATAATTCAGCTGCCCAGTCTTATGGCAAGCAAGAGGGACCTATTTTTAACTGAGGCATACTGGACTTCAAAGTCCACGTTTTACTTTTAGGGCAAGTCTCTAAATCAAGATTTTCATCAATTCTTAACAATCTATTGAGTTCAGCAGTTACTGAGGGTCTATCATGTCTTGGCAGTGATAGGGACTACAGATATAAAAAAGTTACAGCCCTACTTTCATTTGAGCCTAAAATACTTTTCTTTAGGGAATCTTCAGAGCAAACACTTGCAGAAAATTTTTCTAATTGAGCTTGAGATGTTGACTATTGACTCTCATTTTAAAAACTAACCAATTGGCTATCAAAATGGCAACACCTACAAGATAATGCTTTCTGTATTGGTTCATGCATTTAAGCCCCTAACTAATGAAAAACTTTAGGAAATTTTCTCCCAAAGGAGGGGATGGAAGTGTCTTTTCTTCTCACACTGCAAAGACAAGTAAACGTAATTTAGTTTCAATACAGTTATATTAGCTTTAGATTATAATGAGATCTTGCCATATATCAGACCACAAAAAAAGAAGTAAAACTAAACACAAATACAAGGTATGTTAGATAACAGGGTTGGAGTGTGGCTTCTAAAAATCACAATTTCATATGGATAAGGCAACTGCTGGACAGGAATTCTATAACTAGAGCTAGTTACACGAACAAAAACTGCTTCATAGTTCAGGCTGCAAAGTGGGCAGCCAGTATAGCCCAGAAGAAGCTTCTGGAAGAAATCAGCGAGCTAACTTTGTATATTTATGAACATTTTTGGTGTTTTCAGTCTTTCTTAGGCACCTGGTGATGGCTGCTGTGGAGGACTAGGTGGAGCATGACAAGATCATTGTCTGTTAAGGGCTCACTAGACTGTTTCTAGAATATGCTTCTGTAGTTGAATAAAGGTGGTTATTGTTGAGTCTTTCTTCACCAAAAAATAATAAAACTAATTTAAAAAGCTGATTTGGAAAAGAGCCTAGTAAAACCTGCTGCAGAGTCGATTTGCTTTGAAAAGTGTCTCTGTCCTTACAGGCACACAGATGGAGTATTTTTTTTGTTCTTCATTAGTTATTTGTCAAGCCACTTTGTCTGTTTTCAAACAAAATTGGTAATAAAAAAGTCATATGATAAGTAAATTAATAAAATATAACTGAGTAATGTCCATTCTCTAGCATCCAAAGTATATGACCTATTACAAATTTATCAATAGACGGAGTCTTGCTCTGTCACCCAGGCTGGAGTGCAGTGACGAGATCTTGGCTCGCTGCAACCTCTGCCTCCTGAGTTCAAGCGATTCTCCTGCCTCAGCCTCCTGAGTAGCTGGGATTATAGGTGCACGCCACCATGCCCAGCTAATTTTTTTGTATTTTTAGTGCAGATGGTGTTTCACCACGTAGGCCAGGCTGATCTTGAACGCCTGACCTTGTGATCCACCTGTCTCGGCCTCCCAAAGTGCTGTGATTACAGGTGTGAACTACTGTGCCCGGCCAATAAATATTTTTTAAACTAATTTCTAACCTGTTATAAATTCATCAAAAGGAATAGTAATTTTCATAATAATAGAATAAAAGGGTTATCAATGGCTCTTATAAAGCTGCGTTCAATGGAAATAAAGCACTGGGCTTAGCTGTGGGTGCGTGAATGGATAGAGAATTGACTGAGCAGCCTGTGATTTGATTAGCCATAGAAAAATTGGGTCTTGATTGCTGCTATCCCTCAGCCTGGGCCTAGTTTAAAAGCAGCATGAGGGTAGGAGGGGCTTGATGTGTCTGAATCAGTGTTTGGCAGGTTGACAATAGACTTGACTTGTTTTGCAAATACTAACATGGACTTTTTGCCAGTTCTGTTGCATATGTTTTGCAGTTATTAGTGCATTTCATCCTCATACCTCTTTATCTAGTTTATTTATTTATTTATTTTGAGCACAGAGTCTCACTCTGTTGCCCAGGTTGGAGTGCAGTGGCGAGATCTTGGCTCACTGCAACCTCTGCCTCCCGGGTTCCAGTGATTCTCCTGCCTCAGCCTCCCGAGTAGCTGGGATTATAGGCTCACACCACCACACCCAGATAATTTTTATATTTTTAGTAGAGATGGAGTTTCGTCATATTGGCGAGGTTGGTCTCAAACTCCTGACCTCAGGTGATCTGCCTGCCTCAGCTTCCCAAAGTGCTAGGATTATAAGGGTGAGCCACCATGCCCGGCTCTTTATCTAGTTTAGAGGTAAGAAAACTGAGGCAGAGAGAAGATAAGTTGTGCAGGGTCCCACACAGTGAGCACCGGAGCTGGGATTACAAACGCAGGCAGCTGGGATCCAGAATTGTCACCTTTCAACACTGCGCCATGCAGCCTTCCAGGTAAGCCAGCTGCATGTTTGCAAACACTTGCAAAACTGGCTCCATTTCTAGGCAGCTGATTCAATATATCTGACCTGATATGTCACCTGCCCACCCAACTCTCACCTTCAAAAGTTTCTTGTCTAGCCAGGCACAGTGGCTCACACCTGTAATCACAGCTACTCAGAAGGCTGAGGCAGGAGGATTAGAGCCCAGGAGTTGAGAATAACCTGGGCAACACAGCAAGACCGCATTTTTAAAAAATTTAATTTTTCAAATAAGGTTTCTGTCTGCAAGGGAAGGAAGCATTGCTTCTGAAGGACTCCGCTGCAATAGAAATGTATTAATAACTAGGCGAATAAACCACAAGGCCATCAGTGCTCAGTGACATTCAGAAGGGAATTGTTTTCTTCTAAGCTATGAGTCATTGGAGAGAGGTTGAGTCCTTAAGAAATGAAGCACAGGATAACTCCGTGAAGGTAAAGCTAGAAAACAGATGAGCTGACATCAGATCTGCTACCAGGAAGAGGTTTGGATAGAGCATCCTGAGAAGCTTGGAAAGAAAATTGGTGAGGTGTTCAAATTTTCCTATGAAAAATTCGTTAAAGGTTTATTTTTAATAGTGAGAAAGATGGAAACACCCAAATGTCCATCAATAGGTGGTGGTTTAAATAAGTATTTTACATTCATATAATGAGCTAATCCACAGTCACTAAAAGATAAGGTTCTATACATTAGATAGGCTGTGATCCCATTTTGTAAATATGTACAAGAATTACTGCTGTACGTATATCTAAAAATCTCAAAGGAATATAATGAAAACTAAAAATAGTGATTACCTTGATGGATGGGATTACTAGAAATTATATTTTTGTGTTTATAAATTTCAGAATTATTAGCATTTTCATAATAAATGTACATTACTTTTGCATAAATAAATAAAGATTTTGGCTTTTTCAGATAAGGTTAGCATGCATGTTATTGGGGAGAAAAGGGAACGTCTACAATATCATTAAAGGGCTGCATCTCGGATATTCAGAAATTGCTTTGCCCTCTCTGCCATATTTCCTTAACCTCACAAAAATCCTTTTTATTAGACTAAACTTTGATGTTATACAATTATTTCCTCTTGAGAAAAATAAGAAACAGTTGCACGAAATGTGTCACTGTATCTACTGAAGAAGATATTGTTGAGGATGTTGTCCATTATACTAGCTTTCCTATATGAGACAGCTTTCTTGGGCCCCCTTATGGTGAAAAGCTACTTTCCTGAACAGCTGGGCATCTTACCTTAAGGACACTGTGGGTATCCTTGCATATCTCTTTGCTTTGGCTACTGGGAAGCTTAGAGACAGAATTCTCACCTGTTTGACAGCTGTACAGAACCAGCTAGTGTAGATTTGGATATGCTATTCTAACAGCTAACTTTGCTGTAATTCCTTTCTCTTTTATGCTTTTGTATTTTATGTATCTTTGTCAGTTGCCTCAAATAATACACTTCAAAAGGAAGTCATTGTTGAGTATCAATTTAATAACAGTTGTGCCACCCCTCTACAACCTTTTCAAAGGACATCGATTTGTACAGAGTGGAGCATAGTCCTTCTTGCAAGTGCCATGAGGACCACCTCCACTTTTATCTGTTTTACAGCTTGGGATTGTAGATGGAACTTCCTTTAATAAAAAGATTCAGTTTCCTTAAAAATAGGTCAAAAAACCTCTTATGTAGAAATGCAGTTGGATGCATTTTAATGCATATACTTGTATTATTTTATATTGAATTAATTTTATATAATTATTTTATATTGAATTATAACATATTTCAAGCATGTAGTGTTGCATATGATAGTCATCTGATATCTTTACCTGTTATTATTTATATGATTTATTGATTATTTTAACCTTGACCACATGTATCCCTTCAGCTAATCGCATCTCTTTTCTCTCATTCGGAGCCAGACTTCTCAAGAGCTGTCTTCACCTGCCTCCTGTTCACCACTCAGCCCATTCCATCTGGCTAGTGCCCTCATCATCCTATTAAAACCAGCTGCAATGATCTCCATGTTAGTAAATCCATGTACAGTTTTCAGGCTCTTGACTTTCCAGCAGCATTCAACACAGTTAGTTGACAGTGTGCTGCCATAAATCTCCTGTTCTTTCACCAATACATTTCTGGTCGCCCTTTTTCCTTATGAATGTATCCTCTTCTCACTAGCCATTAATGTTGAGAGGCACTGCATAGGACCTCTTTCCTTCTTTGCACAGCTCCCCCCCCCTCAATAATTCCATGTGTGCCTATGTTTTCAATTACAATATACCATTGTCTTCCAAATTTGTACATTCAGCCCAGAACTCTCATTCAACTCCAGACCTATGGGTCTGACTGCTGATTCAACATCTCCTTTAGGGTGACTTCAAATTCAACATGATCAATTGAAACAGCATGAACTTCTGCTGAGCCTGGTTCCTCTGCTAAGGTTTCCTACTTTACCAAATAAGTCTCTTTCATCCATACAAGCTGGAAGAATAGAACCTTCTTGTCCTTACCACCAATTCCTATCTGCCCACCTGTATCTCACAAAGCTTGCCACATCCCTTTGTCTCCATAGTCACGACTTTAATCCAAGTCACCATCACATCTCTTTCTTCTTACTCTTTTTTTTTTTTTTTTTTTATATGAGACAGAGTTTCACTCTTGTTGCTCAGGCTGGAGTGCAATGGTGTGATCTCAGCTCACCACAACCTCTGCCTCCCAGGTTCAAGTGATTCTCCTGCCTCAGCCTCCTGAGTAGCTGGGATTACAGGCATGTGCCACCACGCCTGGCTAATTTTGTATTTTTAGCAGAGACAAGGTTTCTCCCTGTTGGTCAGGCTGGTCTCGAATTCCCAACCTCAGGTGATCTGCCTGCCTCAGCCTCCCAAAGTGCTGGGATTACAGGCATGAGCCACCCTGTCTGGCACCACCATCACGTCTCACTGGAGTGCAGTGGTCTCTTAACTGGTCCTCCTTAATCTATTATTACTCTTCTTTAATAATATTCTTCACACTGCAGCCAAAGTGAAAACCAGATCACACCCATCTACCAACATTCCCTTCTTGGCTTAAAACAGGGCTTTTCCATTAGTCTTAAAGCTAAATCAATAATGTGACTTAAAAGGCCCTCCATGGCCTCATGATTATATTGTCTGTCCTATACTTTCTTTGCCCCAGTTGCTTGAGACTTTTTGCAGTTCTTTGAACATGCCACAGGACCTTTGCATACGCTCTTACTTCAGCCTGAGACATTCACTTGCCCCATCCCCTTTCCATGTTAATCTTCCCTTTTATCCAGATCTCCAGGTCTTTCATGTCACGGCATTTATCACATTTTGCAATTGTGTGGTTTCTGGTTCATACTTATATCGATACTAGATCACAAGCCTCATGATTGTGGGAAAAATGTCCATTATTTATTGTTCATTATTACACCCCTAGCAACTAGAACAACGTTTGATCTATGCAGGTACTTGAGAAATATCTGATGAATAGATTAATGAATAAAATAAAACCTATTTGATATACTTACTTAGTGTTAATCTGTGTGTCACTATACTCTCAGTCATGGGATTTTTAAATTAGATTCTAGATTCAGTGTCATTTTGCCAAGCAATGAGTTATTGTGTTTTTAAAAGGAGTTAAAAGATATTCTCAAACTTAAAAAATATTTTATTGCTAAATGGTTACCCTTCAAAAAATAATGGTAGAACTGGAATATTAAGAGTCTAGCAAAGTGACCAGATATTCAGATAAGCAATTTACTAACTTTTTTTCCCCCTGCATCAGTTTTCATGTCTTTAAAAACCCAGCCTCCTCCTTGCAGCATAGGGAGGCTGCGGTGATAGAGCAAATCTTCCAGGATCAACATTATAGGGTGATTTTCTTTTCATGTGCGACGCTACTGGCTACCCAGCACCACTGTTCTTAGTTCTCCTTATTTTAGTTACGGTTCACTTTTGTTTCCTAAACTGTGCTTGTTATTTTATTTTTATTGCCGTACATTAGCGACATTAGAATGAGTGAGGCAGTAAAAGTAGAAGAAGGGAAAGATGGTTTATTCTGCACCAAGGCTCTATCATGGCTTGGCTTCTTTTTCTTCCACCCATCCCAAGTCTGTGTCACGACTTTAACAGATGAAGGTGAGATGCACCCACTACACTTTGAGTTGCTCAGTATGATTCATTCAATGGCTGCCTTTCATGGACCTGAGAAAGTGTATCAGTGGAAAGGGAGGATGGAAACCACATGAAAGTCTGGGAGCTGCCAGCTGCTGAAACATAAAACAGATTCAAACGGGACTCCATCTAACACAAAAAGCATGTCCCATAAATGGAAATATTAAACTCTATCCAAATTAAAAGGTTCTGGAATTTAAAATGATGCTGTTAAGAAAATGAAAAGGCAAGCCACAGATTGAAAAAATATTTGCAAGATCACAGGTCTGATAAAGACTTTGTGTTTAGAATATGGAAAGAACTCTCAAAACTCAAAATTAAGCAAACACCTCAATGAAAAAATTAGGAAAAGCTTTGAGCAGGCACTGCATCAACTAAAAAAGACAGGTGGCAAATAAGTATATGAAAAGATGCCCAACGTCAATCCTTAGGGAAATGCAAATTTAATGAGATACTACTGTATAGCTATTAGAATGGCAAACTGACAATACGAAAGTGCTGTTGAGTACTTGGAGTAACCGGAACCCTCATACGCTGTTGGTGCCAGATGGCACAGCCGCTTTGGAAAACAGAGTAGCAGTTTCTTATAAAGTTAAACATCTACTTTCCATGTAGCCCAGCGATCCCACTCCTAGGTATTCACCCAAGTGAAATGAAAACTTATAGTTCATATAAGTGACTGTCTATGGAAGCTGGATTTCTAATGATGCAAAAGTCAAAAGAACCCAAGTGTCTACAAACTAGTGAATGTATGATCAATCTGCAATATATCTGTATGCTGAAATACTACTTAGTAATGAAAAGGAATGAAGTACTGATATGTTCAGCAGCATGGATGACTCCCTTCTGCGTTGTGTGCCCCAGCTGAATGGCACATCAGAAGCTCAAGTTCACCTAGGGCGGCAAATGCCCTCAGAGCAAAGCAACTTTGCGGCTTCTCAGTACCACTCTAGGCATCAGCGTCCCTTAGATTTTGGCCTGATTATTCCTTACTATCTTCTCAATGCTTTGATGCTTTTAAGAAGCTATTTAAACATGTTTTTTAGTCCAGAATTTGTAGTTGTCAGCAGAAAGATTGGTTTAAATAACATAGTCTGCTGTGTCACCAGAGACAGAAGTTGAGTAATTGTGCTTACGTACAGTAGTCAAAGAAAAGGATCGGTGTGGTGGGTTTCAGACACCTAGATAGAGTCAGGAGACACGGTTAGGGAAAGGGGATGCTTTCCCCATACTACTGGTATCTCATCTCAGAGGCGAGTGCCTGTTCATATGCCAGGTTATGGCAAGAGCAGTGACACTGCCTGAAAGGATATCCTTCAGAAAACAGCATCAGAACAACCTACCACATAGTTCATCCCTAGAGTTTCCTTTAATTCAGCACCACTCTTCCCATTCCAGGCAGCCATATAGAAATGGGACTGTAGGACCCTCTCCGTTGGTAACCTCAGCCTGCCTCTCTGGCACTGCCCCTCGCAGGGTCTCATCCTTCCCACTTCAGACTCAGTTTCCTCTTTTCCCTTCTCCAGCTTCTTTTCACTCTTTACACCAGATATTACTTTTTTCCTGAGCCTTGGCTCTCCTCCCTCAGGTCTGTGCTCCTCAAGCTTCCTGGACCTACCTGGCTCTGGGCCTGCCTACCTGGGCATGACCCCTCAGAGGATGGCACATGACTACCTCTGCCTGAGTTGGGGCAGCACCCAGACACTACACTCAGGTGCCACAGCTCTCAAGACAGAGCCTTCTGTCAAAATTCAAATAGATACGAAAGTTAAATCATTCAATCCCAAAATGTGTCTTCACTGTCCAGTGATCTGTTTCCAGGGTCAATGGCAATTTAAAAACTATTAGAAAGTGCAAGCTTCTATTTCTTATGTTTTTTTAATCCTGTATAAATGATTCATTAAAAAAATTCCTATGGAAATTAATTATATGCCACTCTAACTTTAATACTTTTTCCTGGTAGTCTGTACATCACATCAAAAAGAAAAATGAGCCACGTCTGCAGAAAATATACTATTATAACTGATAACTCCTTTTTTCCTCTCAGGGATAACTCACTAAGAGAGAAACAAAGATCAGCTGTGGGGACATATAAGGATAAACCATTGAAATCATATTGTGTTGGAGCTTAAATAACCCCATTTCTCAATATCTAACATTGGTTGATGCAATAAAGATGTGTAATGATCTCATAAAACATTCAGCCAGAGAGTGGGAGGTTCTGGGTTGGGTCAGTGTTTCAGCAGAGCCTACAGGCCCAGCTTCTTTCTGCGGCACCATCCTCATGAGAAGCATCTGTCCTGAGACTCAGCTGGCACAGTCGCAGGATGGCTGCCAGAGCCCTGAGCCCCAGGCATCACGTGCTATGGGCAGGGTGGTAAGAAGGGAAAGTGGCTGTCTTCCCACCTTCTCCTCTTTTAATTAGGAAGCAAATTTCCTCCTTACCCATGTGGACCAGAACATGCTGTATTAATTTCTGGGGTTGCCTTAGCAAAGTACCAAAGACTGGGTGGCTTAAACAACACACATTGATTGTCTCACAGTTCTGGAGCCTGCAAGTTTGACACCAAGGTGTCAGCAGGATTGGCTCCTTCTGAGGGCTCTGAGAGAAGGTGTATTCCAGACTCTCTCCTGGGCTTGTAGATGGCATCTTCTCCCTGTGTCTCTTTACATGGTCTTCCCTCTAGATAGATCTCTGCGTCTAAATTTCCCCTTTTATAAGGATACCAGTAATATTGGATTAGGATCCACCCAAATGACCTCATTTTAACTGAATTGTCTCTGTAAAGACCCTGTTTTTAATTAGGTCACATTCGAAGCTACTAGGGGTTAGGACTCCTACATATTTTTTTTTGAGGCTGGCTGGGGGACACCATTCAACCCATAACCCATGCCCACCCCAAACCAATCAATTACTAGCATGCCGAAATTACTATGCTTGGCTCAGACCAATTAGATTCATCTTCCGAGGCTGAAAGTGGGGTGCGACTTTCCTGCTCAGTGGCCTCCTGAACAAAACTGGTTTTTCATAGATGACGAGAAAGGAGGATGGTCAGCGAGTGCCAATCAAATCCGAAAGGAGGCCCAGAGAGATAAAGTGACACATTCAAAGTCACATAACCAGCCCGCGCTCTCTCTTGGACACCATGCTGATATACGTTGTGTCAGTCTAGGAGTTACCAGTGCTTGCTTTTCCTGGAAAATAAAATCTGTCTTCCTTTTCCTTCTATCCTGACTTCTGTACCCAGAGAAGAGTAGGGGAGAAAAGATCCCAGTTATGCCTTAACCAACTTTTCTCTTTACTCCTGCCCCAAAGCTTTTTTGCTTTCCTTTTTTTGCTACTTTGCTATAATCTCAAGTTTTGAGCAAGAAAAACCAATATAACCTTAGAGTCTCCACCTGAAACATAAAGATTGAAATGATCAAGTCCTTCACGTTTCATAACTGAGATGAGGTAATACACAAGAGGTTAAGAAGGGCAAGTATTGGCCAGACTGTGGTATCCTGTGGCTGAGATATCTTATAGTGAGAATCACTAAAATAAGATCATGCAATAGAGCTTTGCAAGTTGTTCTCAGAAACAAAATCTGATCGTGGTGTTGGATACGTGAACCAAAAAAAAAAAAAAAAAAAAAAAGAATTTAAGCCTAAAAAAAAGAAAAACAAAATCTTCAAATTCAGCTAGAATTGAAGTTTGGTCCTTACTACACTTGCTAATACTGTCTCCCAGTTTCCCTCCTCAATATCCCCTCCTTTGAACGTTTCCCTTTTACTTGGTACAGGAAGCACATAGATGTACAGTTCCCCAGGCTCAAGATGGATTCTCAGGAAAACCAAACAAGACAGGAGCATAGAGCCGGTATGGTGGCATATGCCTGTAATCCCAGCACTTTGGGAGGTTCAGGCAGGCAGATCACTTGAGGTTGGGAGCTTGAGACTAGACTGGCCAACATGGCGAAACCCTGTCTCTACTAAAGGAACAAAAATTAGCTGGCTGTGGTAGCACACGCCTGTAATCCCAGATTCTCAGGAGGCTAAGGCAGGAGAATCACTTGAACCTGGGAGGAGGAGGCTACAGTGAGCTGAGATCGTGCCACTGCACTCCAGCCTGGGCAAAGGAGACTGTGTCTGAAAGAAAAAAAAAAAAAGAAAAAAAGAAAGCAGCAGAGAAATCATACACAATGTATTTATCTTTACAAGTAAAGTATAAGTACTTAACTAATGCAAGGACCTAAGAGTTTAATGAATTATCTCCTGCTTGTGCAACACTTCTTAAAATAAATGGCGATTGGGTCCTAGACTATCCTCAAAAACCCTGTTTTATCTGTAATATTTCTGAAGTATAAAACTACATGTCTGTGTATGTATATAGTTGACAATTGAACAATGGAGGGTTAGGGGCACCAATCCCTGTGCAGGTCAGTAATTTGGGTCCGACTTTGACTTCCCAAAAACTTAACTACTAATAATAGCCTGCTGTTCACTGGGAGCCTTATATTATGTAAACAGTCCATTAACACATATTCTGTATGTTATATGTATTATATATTGCGTCCATACTATTAAATATACTAGAGAAAATAAAATGTTTTGAGAATATCATAAGAAAGAGAAAATATATTTACTGCTTATTAAGTGGCAGTGAATTATCATAAAGGTCTTCATCCTCGTCTTCACGTTGAGTAGGCTGAGGAGGAGGACAAGGGGCTGGTCTTGCCGTCTCAGGAGTGGCGAGGTGGAACAGGTGGGGGCAGGAGGGGCTGAGAGGCAAGCACTCAGTGTAACTTTATAGAGATGCATCATAATTTCTGTCTGACTTTCTTGCGTTTTTGTTTCTCTAAAAGTATTTCTTATGCTACGGTGCCAATTCTTCTTCAACCATTTGCTTCAGTTTCAGTGCCAGTATCATGGAAGAGTCCATGTCATAAAAGAAGTCAAAGCAATCTTGAACAATCAGAAGGCTTCTGCCAGATTGTCTCGTGTTTTCTGTCTTCCTCCTCATAGTCTGGCACTGGTTTGGATGCACTCTTCTCCATCAAGTCATCTTCTGCTAATTCCTTTGGTGTGGTATCTTTTAGCTCTTTAATTTCTCCAAGAACCATATCTTGAAATCCTTCACCCTCATCTTGTTCTCCACAATTCCTTTCATTATTTCCTTGATTGGCTGTCTTGTAAATCCTGTGGAGTCATGTACAATGTCTGGACACAGTTTTCTCCAACAGTAATTTATTGTTTTGGGCTTGATGGCTTTCATGTTGTTTTCTATAACAATGATGGCATCTTCAATGGTGTAAACCTTCCAGACTTTCAGGATATTCTCTCTAATCAGGGATCTCTACCATAGCATTGACAATCCTTCCCATAGAGTACCATGTGTAATGAGCCTTAAAGATCTTTATGACCTCTTGATACTGAGGCTGAATTAGAGACTTTGTGTTTGGGAGCAGTTAGACCACTTCAGTGACTTCATATTTAAATTTCTGGGGTTCTGGGTGGCCAGGGGCATTACCTAATATCAAAAGAACTTTAAAAGGCAGTCTCTTACTAGCAAGGTACTTCCTGACTTCAGGGACAAACAGTCAATGGAACTAATTCAGAAAAAAGGATTATTTTTGTCCAGGCTTTCCTGTTGTACAACCAAAAAAGTAGCAGCTGGTGTTTATCCCTTCCCTTCAAGGCTCAAGGGTTAACAGCTTTACAGATAAGGGCAGTCCTGATCACAAACCCATCTGAATTTGCACAGAACAATACAGTTAGCTACTCCTTCCTGCCTTAAATCCTGGTGCTTGTTTCTCTTTCTTACTAATAAATGTCATTTATGGCATTTCCACCCCAGAATAGGCCACTTTCGTCTGCATTAAAAAACTATTCAGGCAAGTCCTCATTACTTTCTTAATGGTGCCTGGAAACTCATCTGCTGCCTCTTCGTCAGTAGAATCTGCTTCTCATGTTATCGTGACATTTTCAAAAGTAAACCCTTTTTCTAAAATTATCAAACCATCCTTTTCTGGAGTTAAATTCTCCAACTTTAGACTCTTCATCTTCCTTTGTTTTAAGGTGTCATATAGTGACAGCTTTCTCTCTAATCATATTAGAGTCTGTAGGTATACCTTTCTTATAGCAATCCTGCAACCACACACAAGTTACATTTTCAGTACAAGATAAAAAAAAGGTGTATTTCACAAAAAGTACAAGGTTTTTGTACCGCTGACAGCTGCAGGGATGGTTTCACAAATTTCCTTTCCTTTCTTTCTCTCTCTCTTTCTTTCTTTTCTTTCTTTTTTTTTTTTACAGTGGTCCTTACACTGAATTAACTTATCTTGAAATGGCAGGCAATTGCAGTGGCAGACATCAACCTATGGTATGTATTAAGCAGTTAAGGGTTGACTTTTTTTTTTTTTTGTAATGTCATGACTTTGCTTCTGGGAGCATTTCCAGTATCATTAGTGACACTTCCTATGGGTCCCATGATGTTTTTCAAGGTTTATATTATTGCAGTAAACCTATGAAAAATGCAAGAGAACTGTGAGAGATCACTTTTTACTGGTATACGCAACTGACTGGAGAGATGAACTGATCACATGGAAATAATTAGCATGATATGATGTTTAAACGGATACTCACAACACTTGGGCTCACCTCAATAACAACAGGAGGTGGCTACAAAATTATTACAGTAGTGCTGTATGTACTACAGTTAATTCTATGCCACATATATATATATTTTAACTATAATTATCCTTTTCTTTAAAATCTTTATTTCAATAGTTTTGGGGGAACAAGTGGTTTTTGATTAGATGAAAAATTTCTTTAGAGGTGATTTCTGAGATTTTGGTGCAGCCATCGCCCGAGCAGTGTACACTGAACCTAATGTGTAGTATTTTATTTCTCACCGACCTCCCACCCTTCTTCCTGAGTCCTTAAAATCCATTACATCATTCTTAGGCTTTTGCACCCTCATAGTTTAGCTCCCACTTACATAAGTGAGAACATACGATCTTATTTTTTTATTCCTGAGTTACTTCATTTAGAATAATGGTCTCTAACTCATCTAACTTGCTGCAATGCTGAGTAGTATTCCATGGTGTATCCATTTCTTTATCTAATCATTGGTTGATAGGCATTTAGGTTTCATATTTTTGCAGTTATAAATTGTGCTGCTATAGACATGCATATGCAAGTGTCTTTTTAATGTAATAACTTATTTTCCTTTGGGTAGATATGCAGTAGTGGGATTGCTGGATCAAATGATAGTTCTACTTTAGCTCTTCAAGGAATTTCTATATTGTTTTTAATCATTGTTGTACTAATTTACATTCCCCTCAGCAGTGTAAAAGTGTTCCTTTTCACATCTATTTCAATATCTGTTGTTTTTTGATTTTTAAATTATGGCCATTCTTGCAGAATTAAGGTGGTACCCCACTATGGTTTTAATTTGCATTTCTCTTATAGTGATGTTGGATATTTTTTCATAGGTTTGTTGATCATCTGTATATCTTCTTTTGAGAATTATCTATTCATGTCCTTTGCCCACTTTTTGATGGAGTTATTTGTTTTTTTCTTGCTCTTTTGTTTGAGTTCCTCATAGATTCTGAATGTTAGTTCTTTGTCTGATGCATAGTTCATGAATATTTTCTCATACTCTGTGGGTTGTCTGTTTACTCTGCTGATTATTTTTCTTGTGACTGTGCAGAAGCTTTTTAGTTTAATTATGTCCGTCATTTATTTTTGGTTCTGTTCATTTGCTTTTGGTTTCTTGGTCATGAATTCTTTGCCTAAGCCAATATCTAGCAGGATTTTTCTGATGTTATCTTCTAGTATTTTTACTAGAAGATCCATCTTGAATTGATTTTTGTATAAGATAAGAGATGAAGATCCAGTTTTATTCTTCTACATGTGGCTTAACAATTATCCCAGTACCATTTGTTGAATAGGGTGTCCTTTCCCCACTTGATGTTTTTGTTTACTTTGTCAAAGATCATTTGACTATAAGTATTTGGCTGTTTTCTGGGTTCTCTCCTCTGTTCCATTGGTCTGTGTACCTATTTTTAATACCAGTGCCATGCTGTTTTGGTAACTATAGCCTTGTAGCATAGCTTGAAGTTGGGTAATGGGATACTTCAGATTTTTCCTTTTTGCTTAGTATTTCTTTGGCTATGTGGCCTCTTTTTTGTCTTCATATGAGTTTTAGAATTGTTTTTTCTAGTTATGTAAAGAATGATGATGGTATCTGATGGGAATTGCATTGAATCTGTAGATTGCTTTTGGCAGTATGGTCATTTTCTTGATATTGATTCTACCCATCCATGAGCATGGGATGTGTTTTCATTTGTTTGTGTCGTCTATGATTTCTTTTTTGCAGCTGTTGCAAAAGGAATTGAGTTCTTGATTTGATTATCAGTTTGGTCGTTGTTGGTGTAGAGCAGTGGTACTGATTTGTTTACATTGATTTTGTATCCTGAAACTTCACTGAATTCAGATCTAGGAGTTTTTTTGGACGAGTCTTTAGGGTTTTCCAGGTTTACAATCATATCACTGGCGATCAGTGACAGTTTGACTTCCTCTTTTCCAATTTGGATGTCTTTTATGTTTTTCTCTTGTCTAATTGCTCTAGCTAGGACTATGCCATATGATTTACTACAGCATCTGTATGTTTGCTTACATTTCTTCTGAATGTGAATAGCGGCATGTATGATCTGTAAATGTTTGTGTACATTCTGATAAATTTTAACATATATAATAGATTTGTGTGTATTTTGTGGTTGTAAATAAAAAAATAGACTAGTATTCATATGCATTTTATACATTCATAACATACTTAGCCTTTTTTCTTTTTTCAATATTTCTAGGCTCTGGGGTTTGTCTTTGAGTTTTTTCAAATAGTTTCAAACCTCTAAAATTTTTCCAACATATTTATTGAAAAAAATCTGTGTATAAGTGGATCCACATTGTTCAAATCCATGTTGTTCAGGGGTCAACTGTACATATGTGTGTGCATAGACATATTCTATATGTGAGTATAGAAGTATGGAAGAAACAATGAGCTATTTTCAATGACTTCTCTGTGGAGAAATAAATATCAACTCAGACTGTCAGGAAGCTATGTTCCTGTCTTCCCTGCACCTTTGCTTCCCTGTCACATCCTCCCAGCCCCCAGCCTTGACAGTGACTGTACAGGTTGATTCTGTACCTCGCCTCATCCTGTTAGGTGGTGGAGGGAGGGTTCCCCTCCCGCCGAGTCCCTGCTGTGGTTCCATGGAGAGGAGGGGCTCAGCATCCCTGACAGAGTTGGCACCTGGGTCCTGAGGAACTGGAGAGGAGGTGGGGAGAGAGCGGATGGACACTGTTCCTGGTCCCTTCCTGCTGCCTGCCACACCAGCCCTGGTGTGAGTGGGCACCCGAACAAGTATCTCAGGGGCAGCAGCAACAAAACAGGGTGCCCACTCCCTGCCTGCCACCTTCCTCCTCCTCCTCAGTGCTGAAGGGGCTTGTGGGGGAGGCCTTTCCTCACTTTCTCCCTCTCCTCCCTTACTTCTGACCTGAAGAAGTAAGGACTGAGGCTGCTTCTCCACGAGAGGAAGGAGAGGAAGGATTTGCAGAGGAGAATAGGGAGAAATTATAGTCATCAGAAGAAAGAAAAAGAGAAAGGGATGGAAAAGTCCCAGGGAAATGGAAGGTGCCCAGGCCGGCTCCCAAGGCCACAGCAGAGATGACTGCCTGTGCAAAGCCCGGTCAGGGCCACTTCCTCTTGTTCTTCGTCCTTCATCACATCTGGTCCTGCCTTCACCTCGGGAAGTCACAGGTGAAGGAGAAGATAACTTCCTTATCACATGTTATCATAGAGTCTGACTTACAAAATCTCAGAAGAAAGCCTGTAGCTCTCTCAGCTAGGTACAGTGACTCACACCTGTAATTCCAGCACTTTGGGAGGTTGAAGTGGATGGATCACGTGAGGTCAGGAGTTTGAGACCAGCCTGGCCAACATGGTGAAACCCTGTCTCTACTAAAAATACAAAAATTAGCCAGGTGTGGTGGCAGGCACCTGTAATCCCTGCTGCTTGGGAGGCTGAGGCAGAAGAATCACTTGAACCCGGGAGGTGGAGGTTGCAGTGAGCCGAGATCACACCACTGCACTCCAGCCAGGGCAACAGAGCGAGACTCCATCTCAAAAAGAAAAAGAAAAGAAAAGAAAACGAAAAAGAAAAAAGAAAGCCAGCCTGTAGCTCTCTAGCAGGTGCTGAGAGTTTTTATTTAGATGCAGATGAATGATGTTACACGTAATGACATCATAGTACCCCTCCATTATTGCTTTCATTGCCCGATTTTCCATTCCATCATCACCAGTGCTTTTAATATGAAGAACTGTTTGAAGTTGCTTAAAGGGAAGATCGTCCTCAAATGGAAGATGATATCAAGAGTACAAATAACAGAAAATTTGTAAAGCAAAAAGAGAACATCTGTACTGCATTGATATTGTCTACTTTATTTCTTAAGCATATCTAGAGATAATGTAAATTGATCTTTCAACCTACGACCTCTCTTCTTTCATGCAATTTTATGAAGAAGGGAAAGCTGACAATCCCTGCTCTTCTTCAAACATTTGGCAGAGGCAACATTTGCACCTTATTTTTAAACCTGAAAAGCAGCAGAAACAAGTGGTCAATATTAAGTGTTTTGAATTAGTGTAGAGGAGACTGTTATAAGCTGGGCCTCATGTATTCTACTTAGAATTTTAAATTTAAGCTGCTATTTCAATATCAGAGTTTTATTGTCTAATCGTTCATCCATGCTCAGGCCTAGGAGTTCAGGCAGAGAAGTGCCCACAGATAGCAGGTGAGAACTCTAGCCAGCCAGAGACAGAAAGAAGTTGTTGAGTGTCTAAAACAGTGGTCCTCAATTTTTTCAGCACCAGGGACCAGTTTCATGGAAGACAATATTTCCATGGATGGAGGCGGGGTGGGGCGGGAAGGGGGATGGTTTTGGGATGAAACTGTTCCTCCTTAGATCAATTAGATTATCATCAGGAGCACACAACCTAGACCCCTCACATGTGCAGTTCACAATAGGGTTCGAGCTCCTAGGAGAATCGAATGCTGCTGCCGATCTAACAGGAGGCGGAGCTCAGGTGATAATGCTGGCCCTGGCCACTGACCTCCTGCTGCGCGGCCTGGTTCCTAACAGGCCAAGGACAGGTACCAGTCTGCAGCTGGGGCATTAGGGACACCTGCTCTAAAAGACTGACATGTTGGGAAATGAGGATAATGCCTCATATAAATGAGACCCTAAAGACCTAGGGTGGTTATTTAAGTCCCCTACTTCCTCTGATTCATTCATTCATTTGTTCATTCATTCCATATACACTACTTGAGTATCTGTGTTTTAGGATTTCTTAAAATTAGGCGTGGGCTGGGCCAGGCGTGGCAGCTCACACCTATAGTCCCAAGCACTTTGAGAGGCCGAAATGGTGGATCACAAGATTAGGAGTTTGAGACCAGCTGGCCAACATGGTGAAACCCCGTCTCTACTAAAAATACAGAAAACTAGCCAAGCATAGTAGCACGCACTTGTAATCCCAGCTACTTGGGAGGCTGAGGCAGGAGAATCACTTGCAACTGGGAGGCGGCGGTTGTAGTGAGCCGAGATCACACCATTGCACTTCGGCTTGGATGACAGGGCAGGACTCCATCAGAAAATAAAATAAAATAAAAAATTGGGCATGTGCTTTTTCTGGGCCAAAACATATTTTGGTTCTTTTATTAGCAATGAGATAGAAATTTTATGACAGTGACACACGAAGATTGAAAAACAGTTTTCACATCCTTTTAAAATCCCCTTTGAGGGTAATTAATGCCTGTAGTGCTTGGTGGTGTGAAGAAGACAGGGGGATGGTGAGGATGAGGGAGTGAGTCCGGGCTTCTGGTTTTCCGTCTTCCATCTGCGATGCCTGATAGACATCAGAGAGGTGCTGTCAAACTGGCGGTTATCCAAGAGCAAGAGAGAGGTCAGGACAGGAGCCGGCAGTGTGGAAACCATCAGTGTACAAATAGCATGGAGCCCATGGCAATGGCTGAAATTGCCTTGGGAATGCTGAGGACTGAGTTCCTGGAGCACAGCAAAGAAGACTGTGAAGGAGAGTCCAGTGAGATAAAAGGAAATTAATGCTAGTGTGGAGAACTGGAAATCAAGTGTTTTAAGGAGAAGTGATCAACTGGTTAAATGCTACTAAGAGGTTAGGTAAGGTGTGACTGAGCATTGTCCATGGGATTTGACTGAATGAAAATGGTCCAGTACATTGCCAAGGGTGGTGTCTGTGGAGAGGCGCAGGTGCAAACCTGATTGCACAGGCTGAGGAAGAAACGAGAGAAGAAGAACTGGAAACATCAAGTGTGAATAGTGGAGTGGATGCTGCCTCCAGGAGAGGCTTCTCTTATGGGGAATGATCCTTTAATTTCCTCTTCTAAATCTGAGTGACTATTTTCTCTAAACAGCTTCCTCCTGTTCTGTCTCTACTACAGCATAGATTAAGGCACTCTGAAATTCCTCTCTTTTTGGTGGTTATTTTTGAGGTTGGATCCAAACCAAACAATAAATTCCTCCTTAGAGAGAAATCTGGACACTGTGACATTCCCTGAACAGGGCGATTTGTTCATCCCTCGCCTGGCTGCAGGGATTGATGCTGGAGCCTTTTCATGCTATCACAGGGCCTAAGGTAAAATGAGGCTGGATTAATACATATATATATATATATATATTTTATATATTTTATAATATCCATATATATATGGTATTATAAACTGCCAGATTTTATTTTATGTGAATTTAAATGCTTTTCTAAATTCCATTTGAGGCAGACAGTTGAGTTAATTGCAATGCTTAAACATAAGGTCAGTCTTACAGATTTTATCTTCTAGAAACAGGGAACAAATCTGATTGTGCCTTCTACTTCAGAAGAGGAAAATGGAGTCCTAAGGAGCCTGTGAATGCTCAGGGTGAGTTAGAGGGTTTTGAAGTGCTGTTACTCCTGTGGATAAGGCAACAATCCCAAGTGAGATCCTCAGGTTTCGAGTGACAAGGCTCCTGGCACCTGGCAGGCGACCCCACAGAAGACAGGCTACCTGGAGCTATCTCTGCCCCACATCTTTCTTTTCTTCTTCTTTCTTAAAAGAGACAGGGTCTCACTCTGACACCCAGGCTGGAGTGCAGTGGCAAAACCATAGCTCACTGCAACCTTCACTCCTGGGCTCATGCAATCCTCCTGCCTCAGCCTCCTGAGTAGCTAGGACTATAGGTAGACACCATCATGTCCAGCTAATTTTAATTTTTTTTCATTGTTGTTGTTGAGATGGGGTGGTGGGGTCGGGGAGGTGGTGGTGGTGGGGGGTGGTCTCGCTATGTTGCCTAGGCTGGTCTCGAGCTCCTGATCTCAAGTAATCCTACCACCTTGGCCTCCCAAAGTGCTGGGATTACAGGTGTGAGCCACCATGCCCCGATGGTGCTTGGCCCCTGATGGTGCTTGGCCCCCACACTTTCTTTACAAACACAGGTATTTAAAGAAATATAAACAAGACACTCTTCTGACTTTGGTGCCTTTGACCCTGTTAGTGTTACTGCCTAATACACATAGGTGCCAATACCATGCACCGGCTTATGAGAAAGCAAAAGCTTTATTGTGAATCCACTGGCAAGGAGATGGGAGGTGATGCTCAAATCATCTCCCCAGTGCAGGTGTGGGTCAAGCTTCTGTGGCCTTTCTAGCTGGTCCCAGGTGATGTCATTGCGGCCAGGCTGGCAGGCTGCAGGTGGTAACAATAAGGAGGTTAACACTCTCCCCACTGCACACGCCAGGGCAATTTTGGCTCTGCATTACCTGTAACAAGGTAAGCAATGGCTAATCAGTTTCAGTTTCAGCTAATCAGTTTCAGTTCCATGGTTACACTAGCATAAACCCAAGTATGATTCAAGAGTAAAATGAAAACTCAGCCAAAAGTAAATAAATGCATAAATAAATAAGTAGTACAGAAAAGGAAGCTGAGAAACTCAAATCATAGAGACTAGCATTGGCAGAGGGGATTGCCCTCAGAAACCATCCAGCCAAGCCTGCTTATTCTGCAGGGGAGAAACTGAGGGCCAGGTCAGGAAGCCCTGATCTCAGCCCTTCTTGCTCGATGCTCTGTATTCCCCAGAAGGCAGCATCTGGCAGAGAAAATTGAGAAACCTGCCCAGCGGTATCTTGTGTAAAACCCCCTGATTGTCATCTTTCCTTCTTTAATTTTTTTTTAGTTGTGTAAGATATATATTCTGAAGAACATATATAGCAGGTATGAATAGTTTCCTCCTGCTTCTTGTCCTACATTTTTACTGTGAAAAAAAAAATCCTCACTCAGGCATGGTGGCTCAGGCCTATAATTCCAGCACTTTGGGAGGCCAAGGAGGGTGGATCACCTGAGGTTAGGAGTTCAAGACCAGCCTGGCTAACATGGCGAAACCCTGTCACTACTAAAAATATAAAAAATTATCTAGGCATGGTGGCACACTCCTGTAATCCCAGCTACTCAGGAGGCTGAGGCAGGAGAATTGCTAGAACCCGTAGAGTAGAGGTTGCAGTGAGCTGAGATAATGTCACTTCACTCCAGCCTGGGTGAAGCAGCAAAACCCCATCTAAAAAAAACCAAAGCAACAGCAGCAACAACAACAACAACAACAAAACCCTCCAGGTTGTGGAGAATGAGGCTTTTGCATTTCTAGGCTAGGAAGTGTGTGCAGCTGAAATGAGATGAGAGAGCATGATATCATGCAAATATTAATGCCGACCCACTGGACAGCCTGTGTAGAGCAACCACCTCCCAGCTTGGGCTGGCTTCTGGCCACTCACAGCACTGCTGGCAGTTCCTGTGCAGTTCCTGCCCACCCAAGTTCAATGCCCTCTTGCAGCCAGCTCAGCAACTAGCTGGCAGGAGCCTTCTTGTCATTGTTATTGCTGCAGCCCCTTCCTGCAAGAAATTCCACAAGGTCACATCCTGCAGGCATGTCTGCTAACTCTGCACAACCTAATCCAAATATTTAAAGGTTCCATGTGCATGTAAACTGATCATTCAACTCGTTTGGAAAAAAATTTAAAAACGCTAGATCCTGACTGTCAGTCCACATGGTAGAAGCCCTTTTATCCAAACATTACAGACTAAGGGATCTTTATTGACTTGCTGGTCATCTAATTAGAAAATAATTCAAATGAGGGGATGGTATAATCCTAATGGCATGCCGGAAGTGACCCTTTCATTGATTCTTAACCAGCTCCATGATTCTTTTTGGTAAAATGGAGTAGTTGTCTAAAAGGGTGTGGTGCCCCTGCAGCTTCCTCTTCTTCCCTGGGGTTGACACAGATGCCCCTAAGGGACCTTCTTGCCCAGTGCTCTTGAGTCCCAGAGCAGTTCGAGGCTTCCTGTCTCTCAAATCCACTTGCTCCTCTGTGGCTGAACTTTCCCTTAGAATCCTCCTATGACCCATCCTTGACAGATCATCTCCTCCTTCCTCCCATAGCCCCATTTCCACTCCTAGGCCCAGCAGTCAGTCCAAAGCCCAAACCCTGACTTCATTGGCCCGGGGTGGGGCAGACAATTCACTCCTCACATGCTAGACTTAGGGAAGCACTATTTTGCCCCGAGATACTCAGCCTGGCCTCCCAGGCTCAAGGTCGGCCCATGGCCTGGTCCTGCTGCTCCCTCAGATGCCCTCCAGGGGTGGATATGCCAGGGATGAGACCTATGAATGGACAGTAGGTCTTTTGGGCAAGCAGGGGTCTAATAACTAGAGGAACTGTGCCTGGGCATCAGAACCCACCAGAACCACACCCGCCAGCTCACCAAGGGCAACTTCTGCAGCTTCTACCTCTAGAGATGGGGCCGCGGCCTGAGGCCTTCCTGTACTTCCTCCCACTGGTGGGCTTACAGCAGTCACATTCATGGCCAAATTGGCAAGGATGAGCTGGGGAGGGAAGTGGTGCGTCTGGCAGGGAGTCTCATCGTGGTGGGGCACGCACTGTCCTGCTGCTGCACCATCATCAATCTGGATCATTCTCATTTCTTTACTTCCTCTGCCATGTGGTATAGTGTGCTAGGTGGAGGCGGAGCATGTGCTCTTGTGTCTGTCTTTGAGCATGACCATGTGAATTCCTTTGGACAATGGGATATTCGCAGGCACAACGTGACCAGAGGCCTGACTTACACGTGCTTCTTGGCACTGACTTGTCCTCTAGCACATCGTGGGATCTGCTCTTTCTCTTCACCTTGGGCTGCCTCTCTGTTGCAGTGGCCTGGCCTAGGAGTGGAGGGAGGTGTGGAAATGATTGCCCACTTAGGGTCCCAGCTTATTCCCTAGTTGGCTGCCTCTGGACCCTCCCTCTCCAGCTTCTACCCTCTCCCAGAGTAGAGCTTCCTGGAGTTGTTTTTTTGTGGAATGACTCCTTCGTAGCTTCCTTCTCCATTTCCAGGGTGGCTGCTTCCATTTTAAGTCTGATCCCACATCCATGTTGACTTTCAGAACCTGAAAGATTTGCCTTATCTACTGAAGATTTGTCTTTGTAGCTAAAATCACACTACTTGCCCCTCCTACTACCCTGTCAAATAACTTCAAGGAGATAGTTTTCCAAAGAAGCACCTAAGCAGTCCAAACTTTTGAGGGTAATAGCACTAAGGAAGAAAGCAACAAAGGGGTGAAATTTTAAGAAATATATGTATTTTCAAAACGCCACATATCAGTTTTTCTATACAAAGGTAATATAATTTGAGAGTGTTAAATCCTAATATCAGGACGTTTGCAAACACGTGTCTGGTACTCAAGCAGGCCTTGATAACTCTTCCTCCAGCATTTCACTGACAAGAATTGGTTTGAACCAATTAGACATGTATGTTCTAGGCAAACTCACTCCTTTGCAAACTTAAATAAAAATTATAGACAAGTTCACCTACTAAGAATCTGTCTTGTCTAAGTAGAGCAAGTTTAATCTACTT